>RJWM01000275.1:0-246448 GCA_004363535.1 Dasyprocta punctata
GGGTCCTCCTGAGCCCCTGCCTCATTGCTGCTGGGAGCCGGAGGGCACCGAGACCCTGACTCATGAGGCGCTGGCACCCCTGGCTGCAGACTCGGTGAGGCAGTGCACCCGGCAGGCCTGGCTGTTCAGTCGCTTGCCTTTTAGAGGATGTGTCAGTCAGCTTTGTGTGACCGTAATGACGTGGCAGAGGTGACCAGCTTATAAAGAGGAAACAGTTACTAGGCTTACAGTTTGAGAAGTTCCAGGCCAAGACGAAGGGGTACACTGCCTACACCTCAGGTGGGGGTGCCACATGGTGGTGACAGGGAGTGCACATCAGAGCTCCTAGCTGGCCTCATGAGCCAGGCAGCAGAAGACACCTGCTAGGCAGGCCCGGGTCCCCGGCTGCCCTCAGGGAGGCCCCAGAGACTACAGACTCCTGCAGGCCCCACATTTCCACAGTATTTCCTGGGGGCCACACCAGTAATGTGTGGGCCTTGGGGTGAATTTGATCTTTCTGGCAAATGCCAGCTCCTTCACTTCCTGAACTTTGAAGAAGGCAGCATCTTCAGGGGAAGCCGGCCCCGTTCAGCCTGTGGAAGGTGCTGTGGTTTGCACTCCTGCCCCCTGGTGTCTGGGTCCACCAGTGGTGGCTGCCGTGCTCCACAGCTGGAGGGGGCAGCGAGGGACCCACTGGACGGGATGGGCCCAAGAGCCCGCGTGGCCCTCTCTGCCTGGGCTGTGCATGGGGACTTTGCTTCCTTGTGAAGGGCCAGCAGTTTGCCCGAGGTCTGCAGGCTAAATGGGACAGACCTGGGGCTCCTCCCTGCTTCTGGGGCTGGTGTGAGAGTTGGACAAGATGAGACAATAAAGTGCCCAAGAGGGGAGGCTGGGACGGCAGAGCCCGAGCCTAGTGGACACTTCCACAGCACCTGACTCGGATCCCGGAGCTTGCAAGGAGCCCTGCAATTGGTTCTCTTGACTGAGATAAAATATTGTCCCACACACGTTCTCTTCCAGACCCCTTGGGGAGGAAGGGCACGTGTTCCCCCAAAAGGTCCAACACCCCCAAGAGTACTAATGAGATAGAGACATAGATTCAGATGTGGCTGCGTGGACAGTGACGTGTGCAGAGAGGACATGGCCAAACTGCAAGTGCACAGTGGGGAAATCAGAACGTTGGGAAGCGAAGATGCTGCAGTCCTGACTCTGCCTCTCAGGCGGTAACCGGGTGACCTTGGGAAAGTCGCTTCATCTTCTAGGCCTCTCTTTTCTCGCCTGTAAAATGAAGCACCTGGACTATATTAAGTGACAAAGCATCTTCTGTTGTTTTTAAATTAAGATAGACTTTTAAAATTTTGTTTTGAGATGCAGTCTTGCAATGTTGCACAGTTGCCTCAAAACTCCTGGCACAGACAATCATCCTGCCTCAGCTTCCCGAGGAAATAGACTCCAGGCTGTGCCCCTGTGCCCGGCTAGGCATAGCACCTTTGAGGAGGCCCGGCAGCTCTCACGTCCGACCCCTTCACAGGGAAACTGCAGTGTGAAGAGAGGAGACGGCTGGCCCGGGTCATGCCGCTATCTTTGGTGGCCGAGCAGGCAGGAGAGCCGGGTCTCTGGGCCCCACTTTCCTGCGCGTGGTGAGAAATTCCAACTCTCGCCAGCGGATGCTTTGGGTCCAGTAGGGAGCCAGTGCCCTGGGAAGGAGGAAGGGACTTTGTTCTTGGGTTCCCCGTGGGAACGGATGCCCCACGCGGCGGCAGGCAGAGCGCAGAGCCTGCAGACACAGGGTGTGCCCATCTGCACTGCCGGCGCAGCCTGCTGAATTATTCAGGAGCCTCAGGCGCCTCTGCGAGGGAGAGGCCGCTGCGGCGCTGGCCTGCGTTGCGGAGGGCAAGTCCTCTCTGGGGCTGGGGCAGGACGCATGGCCCCACAGGTTCTTCTGAGCTGGTCCTTGTCCCAGTGCCCTAATTAGTGCTCTTTGGGTGCCGTGTGCCGTTCAGGGCATGTGCAGGGGCCCATGCTCTGGTGGCCCGGACCTGCTGTGGACACTTGGCCTGTTCACATGTGGCATCAGGGCAGAGGCAGTGGTGCAGGTCAACACAGGGAAATGAGCACCGATGTCACGTATGAACTGCTCTTTCTACAGGCAGGGAAGCTGAGGCCTGGGGTGGGCACAGTAACGTCCCCAAGGGTCAGAGTTGAGTATCAAAGTCTCACGATACCCCTCTTCTAGGAAGCCTTAAGCAGAAATGACCCTTTCTTCTTTCACATCCCCAGGGCCTGGCTACTCTGCTCCGAAGAGGTGTGCTTGTCCCGTTAGTTTAAACCGGGGTCAGCCGGCTGCCGCCCTGAAGGACCAGGGAGTGGGGGTCTAAGTCTCTGCCTCTGGGCATTTGGCTCTGTGGTCTAGCAGGAGAGCAGCTGCAGGCAAAACACACGCAAATGTTTGTGGCTGTGTTCCAATAAAACTTTATTAATAGACACTAAAATTTAAATTTTATTTTTCACACTTTACAAAGTGTTTTTCATTTTCCTCCCCAAACCATTTAAAAATATAAGTCATTCTTAGCTTGTGGGCTATATAGGAGCTGGCCATGGGCCGGATCAGGTGGTTGGGTGCAGCTTGCCAGCTCCTGGGCTCCAAGCTTGTTTCCCTTGCTCGACTGTGCACGGATGCAGTGCTGCGGTCAGCCTGGCATCCCAGAACCCGCCGGCTGAGTGACTGAATCTGGTGATTGCACTAAACTCAGATATGCTGAAGAGTACTCATTTGCTGTTCTGATCCCTCAGCAGCTCTTTGAGGGAGCCAGGCAGCATAGCTGACTGCTGCAGGTTCACAGACCGCCTGGGGCCGTAGGGCTGGCCCATGGGAAGAGCTGCAGGGCTCCTGGTTCCAGCCCAGCAGGCCTTAGTCTTGGGGCACTGCTCTGGGTGCTGGGTCAGCCCACAGCTCAGTGAGAAGTGCCCCCCTGGCATCTTCTGGCCGTGCCGGAGCCCACCTGGGAAGAGGCCCGTGTGATCAAGGACTGCTTTCCTTCCTGCATCCCCTTAACACTCGCTCCCAGAATGAGGCCGCAGTGTCTGTCCTGTTGAGGGGGAATTGTTAAATGTAGCTAAAATTAGATGTTTTGTTTGAATTATGTTAATTTTGTTTAATTGCCAGAAACGTCAGTGTTCTTCAGAAATGTGAGAGCTCTGCAGGTCTTGGTGAATAACAGTAATCCGTTCTTCGGGTGGAGAGCCTGCCACTGCAGCACTCCTCCTCCATCACCTCATCTGAGCTCTCACAACAAGCTCGCAAGGAAGGGCAGCCCCCTGGGGCCAACCAGGAGATGGACGCCGGGGTGCTGGGCTGCGTTCATCCCTCAGCTCACAGCCCCTGGGAGATGGAGCTGGGGCGGAAGCAGGTCTGGCTTCTCTGTGGCTTCTTTCTCCTGGTGGTGTATCTTAAATACCTGGTCCTTTCTTTGAGCTGTAGGTAAGGCTGGCTTCATATGTGGGCAGCCTGGCTATTGCCCAGGGCCCACCCTCAGAAGTCTCTGGCCTGGTAGAACGCTCTGGCATTACCATGCTGAAATTAAAGTGCCTGCAACTTGATTTTGCCCCAGGCCACACAAATTCTGTAGGCAGTCCTGGCTGGAAGATTGTCTTCCTGGGTAGCACACATCCTTTTCTGTCCGCTTTACCTTGACTATGATTTGCACTTGGCCGTGGCAGCTGGGATGTCAAGGAGCTTTTTTTTTTACAGATGACTCCCTGGACCTACATGAAGGTGACATACTGTGTGGCTTCCAGCGAGAAGGCCAGATGGCCAACTCTAACTCCTCTGCCTTCCACTTTTGCCTCTGGACTTTGCCCCATGTAGAGGAAGGGGTGATTGTCACATCAGAGATAGGGTTGAACATGCCGTGAAAGGCCTATCCCCTGGCCATGGTGGAGGCCACAGTCTGGACACAGAATAAATCTCTGTCTTCTCAGCAGGGAAGGTTGTCAAAGCCAGGTCTGGTGCAGACTAAATTCTCTGTTAGGTTTTTCATTGCTGCAAGTCAGGGTGTGGGGTCTAGAACTCAGCCGCCTTCTAGAGTGTTCCTGAATGTGCTTCTAGTTGACTGTGATTGGTGGCTGGACACCAGGTGTCTTAGCTAAGCTCCCCAGCTCTTTTGTCCCTGTCCTCTCCCTCATATGTCCACAGACCCATGGCCTTTTTTCTGACTCTCACACACCTGACCTAGTCTCCTGTCAGGCCTCGTGTTTGAAGTTACACGCAGCTACCTAGTCAGTTCCTTTTCCTGCCACTTAACCGTCCTTTCCTCAGAAAAGACTTTGCATAACACTGGCTTTAAATGGCCTGCTTGCCCCCACCCTGCTATCTTCATTTTGTTTAGTTTTCTTCACTAGGCAGATTATCCCATTTATTTCTGATTTATTATCTATCCCTCACTCCCAGCATTAAAAGCTAAATTCTATGAGCTGGGTATGGTGACACATGTCTGTAACCCCAGCTACTTGGGAGGCTGAGACAGGACGATGGCAGGTTCAAGTCCAGCCTGCGCAACTCAGTGAGACCTTATTTCAAAATTAAAAAAGAGCTGGGAATGTAGCTCAGTGGTAGTGTGCTTGCATACCATGTACAAGGCTATGAGTTCAATCCCCAATAATCATAAAAAAACAAATACGTGAAACATTCTATGAGAGCAGGGAGTTTTTCTGTCTCATTTAGTATTCCACTTTCAGAGTCTAAAAGACTTTGTGGCATGTATCAGGTGCTTACTAAGTAAGTATTCGATTAAATGATGAACCCACCCCACAATCCTACAGTCTAGGTGCTAGTAACCTTATTTGCTAGCTGGAAAGCAAGGCCCCAGAGTGATGGGTAATGTGCCCGTGCTGTGGTGTCTGGTTCCAGAACTGGATCTGCACTGGTTCCACCTGTCCTGTCCTGCCAGGGGGCCCAGGAGTGGGAGGCTGGAAGTTGGAGGCCCAGAGGTAGCTGCTTGGGAGGGTGGTGTGTGTGCTTCTTCAATTGCCTTCACTCTCTCACTGCCTGTTACAATGGACATCCTTTCCTGACCCTTCTATGACAGTGTGGCAGCTCCACAAAATATCTGTGTTTATCTAAAAATTGGATA
Organism: Dasyprocta punctata; assembly: GCA_004363535.1. Taxonomy (NCBI): domain Eukaryota; kingdom Metazoa; phylum Chordata; class Mammalia; order Rodentia; family Dasyproctidae; genus Dasyprocta; species Dasyprocta punctata. The sequence continues at coordinate 5,112 of RJWM01000275.1, forward strand.
GAAATTGTTTTGATTTGCAAGTCACTAAATATATCTTTCCATTAAATCACATTTAATCTTACATTGATCAAATGGCCTTTACTGAAAAGAACAAATTCCACAAAACCCTTTGATCCACTCATGGCTGGCTCTGGAAACGTGAGCTCATGGTTGCAAAATGGCTTGGGAAGGAGCGAAGTGGTCCAGGATGGGCACAAGGGGCTGCTCTCCACACAGATACCTGCTATATTGGTTTTTTACCAAAGACTCCAGTGGGGCTCAGGTAACAGGATATGAAAGGTTTCCTTTTATATTCTTCAGATGTCTTAGCTAGTTTCTCATTGCTGAGATATAGTAGCTGACATTATTTTGGCTTAGTTTATAGAGGGTTCAGTCTATAGTCACCTGGTTCCAAGGCAGGGCAGCATGGCGGAGGAGAAGCAGTCCATGGCAGGGAAGGCGGGAAGAAGAGAGCGATCACGGGAGGAGGTGGGAGATAAACCCTTGCAGGCCCCGCCCCCTGTGACCACCTCCTCCCACCAGGCTTTCCTCCCAGCATCACACCTAGCTGTAAGCCTTTCAGTGGATTAATCCAGTATCATAGCCTCATGAGCCAGTTATCTCCCAAAAGCCCCACCTATGATTGCAGGAGGTCTTGGGGAGACATTTAGATTTGAATCATAACAGCAGTACTCTGGTTGGAAGCCAAACCTTTTTTTTTTTTTTTTTTTTTGGTATAAAACAAAGCATGTAGGTTTGGGAGTTACACCCACTTGGGGCCACACTAACACTGCGTGCTGATGGTGCTGGCCTTGGACTGTGTGTTTGACTTGGCCGAGGCCCAATCTTCTTTCTGTAAAACAGGAAATCAGTGCCTCCTTGACTTTTCCATATGTCCATTTTCACTTTTTTTGGGATTGAACCCAGTTCTTTTATACTCAGTTATGTCCCCAACTCATTTTCAAGACAGAATCTCACCAAATTGCCCAGACTGGGCTCAAATTTGTGAGTCTTCTGCTTCAGCCTTCCAGGGTGCTGGGGTTCCAGGTGTGCACCACCACACCCAGCTGGCTATGAGATTTAAGGGTGACCTTAAACGCCCTGTCCTTTCCCAGGTGCAAGGTCAATGGCATCTTTCTGTGAGGTGCATGGCGCAGGGGGCTGGGGCTGGAGTGTGAGGACGAGGATGGCCAGCTGGGTGTGCGTGTTGGTTCCTTGGTGGGAACCCCTGGCTGGGGAGCAGCTGCGGGAAGGGCACTGTCACTCAGAGCTTGTGGGAAAGGAAATTGGTTTCACTATCTGGCTGGAGGTGCACCTGCCCGGTGGTAGAGCACTTGGGTGTGAGCTCACACTTGTGGGTATGTGGATACGCACCGGCCTTGCAGCTGGGTAGTCAGGGTCAAGGAGGGTCCTGGGACCTGCCACCTTACAGCCAGTGGCTGCCCAGCCCCTCAGCCATCTGATATTTGTTCATCTGAAAACCACAGCCACATAGAAAGAAGCAAGGTGCTGCTGCACTTTGAGAGAGATAGTGGCCAGGTGAGACGTGGAGGTCTTGGGGCTATCGGAGGCGTTCTGCTGTCCAGATGCCTAGGAAGGGAGGCCAGGCCACTTCAGTTCATGCAGTCAGGAGTCCTTGAACACCTGGTTCTATAGGTCTAGTGGCCAAGCCCTTGGAAACAAACACCTCTCCATGGAACTTGGCCTCAAGCTGGGGGAGCTATCATCTTGTAGGTAGGGTTAGTGTGTGGGTCCAGCGAGATCATGAACGTGATGCGTCTGATTCGTGGGCAGCGGGCAGATTGCGACTCGCTGAGCAATGTAGATATCACTGCCTTTCTTTTTCAGTGAGGAAAATGAGGGCCGGGGAAAGGAAGTGTCCCAAGAAGAGCAACCTGTCAGAATTCCATGACCCCTGTGTGGCCTGAGAAGCCTGCAAGGAGTTGCCCCACACCTGGTAGGGCGGGGACTCACCAAGACCGGAAGCACAGCAGACAGGCGGGAAGAAGCAGGGCAGGCTGTGCTGCTGCAGCCTCCACCCTCTGCAGCATCCTTGGGTGTGGGTTTCTTTTCAGTTGAGACGGAATTTACTACCTTGTCTTCATCCACCTGGCGATGGGCGGCTCTGCCAGGGTCCCTGCATTTGTCACTGGAGACCTGGGGAGGATGTGCCTTGAGGCTTGGAGTATGTTTTGGGTCAAGGCTATGAAACGGGGACCCTGCAGATCTCTTACGTGCTCCAAGTTTCCTGGGCCTGCCAGGAGCTCTCCGAACTGAAACAGTCACAACTTCTAGACTAAGTCTCCCTGAAACCGACTGGTGCTCTGTAACTCTAAGGTCTCTTTATAAACCGGTACACTGGCCACGCCCCTGCAGGTGGCCATGCTCCACAGGGCTCTGTCACCTTTACCTGGAACAACCTCTGAAACCTGCCTTCCTTAGCAGGGGAAATCTGGGCTAAGGGACGTGGAGCCAGTTCTGGTGGACTCCTGGCTTCCAGTCACACCTCCTGGTGACTTGGGTGCTCTCTGGACCTATATTTCTTTTCCTCTGAGGCAGAGGACTGTGGCACAGAGCACTCCACGGAATACATGCACAGAGGTCTTAGTCCTGCGCCTGGAACAGGCTGGCAAGGAAAAGCAGTGAGACAGAAGGCTGAGCAGGGTGGCCTTCCAGCCATGGTGATGCTGTGTTGGGTGATTGTGTGAGCTCCATGCGGGGGATCAGGGGCTTCCTGGGCTTTGCTTTCTCCCCTTCTCTGTGCAGCCCATGAGATGAGTGCTGGATGGCATCTTGCTTTGTGGCTGTGGAGGTGGTGGCTTGCCTGTTCCTCCAATAGGATCAGCTCTGGCAGTGCCAGGCACACCCATTCCTGGAATATTAAAACCTGTCTCAGCGCAGTTGTGATGGCAGCTGGTTAACAACGAGCCCACCGGGCTGCTGAGGCTCTGTCTGCAGAGGCAGCCTCGCCTGGACTTCCCTCCTCCCATTGCAGGGAGCTCTCCTGCCAGCCCAGCCAGAGGGGCTGATGGGGCTGCTTGTGCTGAACCTCTAGGTCGCAGATTCAGGGCTAGTGCAGCCCCACCTCCAGCTTCAGGCTGTGTCTGCCAGGGCTCAGACCAGCATCTGTGGACTTGCTCCCAGGCCTTGCTGCAAGGGTCTGCTTGGAGGGCGGTTTATCCAGTTACACCAAGGCACTGGCAGAGCTGCAGGGTGAGGGGCCTTTCCAGGCCTCTGTCTGGGCTCCTGGCTTCTGCTGGCCATCTCTGATGTGCTGATTTTTGCCTTTGTCTTCACACAGTGGCACGGTTTGGGTCTTAAATGTTCCCAAAGGCCCATGGTTGAAACACTATTATAGGGGGTGCACTTTCAGGAGGTAGGGCCCAGCAGGAGAGAGTTCGGGCACTGAGGGCTCTTGAGGGGTGTCTGGGTTCTTGGCCTCTTGTCTTTCTCTTTTGGCAGCTGAGGTAAGCAGCTTCCTCTGCCCTTTGCCCTGCCACGATGTGCTGCCTCACTAAAGGCCAGAAAGCAGGGGCCCAAGTAGCCATGAACTGACAGCCTGAAACCAGCAGCCAGAATAAATCCTTCTCCCTTAGACGTTCATGACAGCAGCAGAAATGTGACAAACACACCCAGCACTCTGGCTCTGATCTCTGTCCACATCTTTCTCTGTATAAGGACGCTGGTTATCTTGGTTACTTTTCACTCGTTGCTGAGACAAAACACCCGACACCCAAAATTAGGGAAGGAAAGGTTTATTTAGCTTACAGTTTTTGGAGGTTTCAGTCCATAATCAGTTGGCTGCAAGGCAGGGTGGCATGGCACTGGGGCAACACTTCAAGGCATCAGCCAAGCAAAAAGCAGCCAGAGTAAAGGAGGAAAGAGCAAGCCTCTTCTCCTCCCTTATATTGTACACAGGCCACGCCCTCCCTCCACCGTGGGTGTAGCTTCACAAATCTCCTTGCCTTCCTTTGCACAGGATGAGGATATTTACAAAGAACCCTGGCTTCCTGCTGAGTCTCTTAGTTAAACTTCTGACCTTCTCAAATTGACACAATGAATGGGTAACTGCTTGTGCTCTACACCCCAGGATGTAGAGCTGTTGAGTTAGTTAATTAAGCTTCTAGACTTCTCAAGTTGACACAATGTATAAACCATAACACTGGTTATGGAGTTAAAGTTTATTCCAATAACTTCAATTTTACTTGATTGTCTCTGTAAAGACCTCATTTCCAAATAAGGTTATATTCCAAGATTCTGGGGATCATACCATATATGAGGGACACTGTTTAACCCACAACATGTGGGTGTGCGTGTGCCAGGCTTATGTGTCTTGTGTTGTGGTCAGGTGGTCTGTGTTACCCAGAAGTCTCTGGATGTCCTCAGTGGGGCTTTGGCTCTTGATTTAGGGGCTCCCTGTGGTCTTAAGCTGGTAGGACTCTTGCTTATTGAGGAGGACATGGCGACTTGGAAAGGGGAGCCCCTGAGTCCCAGGCCAGTGGACCTGCCACCTCACCCCATGTGCCCCATGGAACTTTTATATGATTGAGCATTTATATGATCGGAGTACAGGCAAGGAACGGGGGAGGAAAACATTTAAGGCATGGTAGATACTTTTGCCTCTCATTTAATTTTTATGAGGAAGTCCATGTTGGATATTAGTAATCCCACTTTAAAGATGAGAAAATTGATGGAGACCTGCGGAAGTTTAAAGAGAAAGGTACAAGGGGTGATGGAGCTGGAGTTAGGACCCCTGATGGCCCATGCCAGTGTTCCTTCTCTGGCCACCCTGGTGGGTTCTGCCTTGAGCGAGTCAGATCACTAAGGGTTTGCTAAAGCCCAAAGCTCAGCGACTGTGGCCCCGCCCCGGCAGAGACCACAGGGATGTCGGGAGGCTGTGTCAGTAGCTCTGTCCTCCCTTGGCTTCTAGTCCAACCCGTGAGAGAGGATACCTGTAAGGGGTCAGAGCTGTGGCAAGACCTGCTCTGGGCAGTGCGGGTGAACCGTGATCTGCACGAAGACTCCAGGGAGTGGCTTATTGTCACCAGCTCTGGAGCAGTGCCCGTTGGTGAGAGGCACTGCCTTGACAGGGCTACAGTCTGGGAGGAGGAATAGGCTTGTTCCCTTGGACAGGGCGCCAGCCAGAGGGCCTGCTCTTGAGGACAGCAATGAATGGGGTCCAAGAGTGGGGTCAATGAAAGAAAAGGTCAGAGGGGGTGAAGCTACTGACCCACTTTCCCAGCTGTGCCCCTGCACATGCCCTGATCCGAGTGTCACCAGGGGAGCAGATGTGGACTGGATGGCCTGTGAGGAAGCCTTGGGCCTCTGGTTGATGTGCACCAGCCCACTCCCACCGGTCTCTTCCAGCTCTCCCCTGGGCAGGCTCAGGCCCTATTTCCCTGGCCTTCTCCAGAACTGGGGTCTACCTGTCATCCTGACAATGGGGCTTCCTGGCTGTGGTCTTGCGTAGGGCTCTGCTTCTCAGCCCAGTTCCTGTGATTGTGTGTGCAGCCTCTTCCATGACACAGGAACCCTCCCTGTCATGGGGTCCAGGGTCTCTGTGTCCCAGGGGCCCAGGCACAGGAAATGCTTCAGGATAGAAGTGATACCAGAGTCCCTGGTACATTGCACAGGACATGAGTCATGCTTGATGCTCAGTATGTGACTTGAATGAATAAAAGTGAGTGAATGATGGAGGTAACTTGGCCTTGTATTCCAAAGAGACAGGGTAAGTTTGCATGAAAGGTGTGCATGTCACCATCTGTACTTTTTCAAGCAGAAGCATCAGCCTGGCACCCTCCTGACCCTGCTTGGCCCCCACAGGACACATCAGGGTTATTTGGTAGGGACTTCAGGTTGGGAAACACTGAGGCAGCCCTGTTCTCCAGCTCGATGGCCCAGCCTCCGCCTGGCCTTCACAGGGACACAACACAGGCTCCCAGCGCATGTGGCTGGGTGTGTGTTTCTCAGAGTGCACTCTGGGTCACCTGCATTGTGTCCCTGAGAGTGGGTATTAAGACTTCAGCTCCATGCCCTCCTCCGTCTACAAACTTCATTCTCTGCAAGTAGACTGACCCAGGAACCAAGGCCCACAGTATGTTTGACCTTTTGTGTCAGGTAAGCCCTCTGTACTTTAAAGCTTGAGAACAACTACACTGAGTGGCTGGCATGGTCGCTCAGTTGTAGAACTTTTAGAGCAGTGTGTAGCAATATTGCTCAGTGGTGATCCAGGAGACACACGTAACTCTTAGTTTCCACTTTGACCACACATCTGCTTTTACTATAGCCTGTGTCACCAGATGGAAAGCTGGTGTTGCTGTCAGAGCCTACAGGGTTGGTGTCCAGAGTGTCCCAGGCCTCTGTGAGCTGCAGACTTCTTCCCTGGGGACAGCGCCTCTCAGCACAGGCCCGGTCTTAGCTATGACTGTGACGGGGCGCATCCATTAAAGTACAGCATCTGAATCCTATCTGAGAAGCATTGAATTAAGTCTCTGCATATAAGGTTCAAAATATGCATTTCATGCAAGATCTCTGGTGCTTCTTCTGCCCATAAAGTTCAAGAACCACAGCCTGAAACTAAAGGTGACGCAGGGAGGGGCTCCTCTGAGCACATCAGAATGCCAGGGAGGGGTGGGCAGGGTGATCCGGTTCAACCACACGGTTTGGGATTTGAGGAGAAACTCCACTTGTGATGCCTCCCATTCTGGAGTTTGGATGCTTTGCTCCCCTTTTCAGCACGGAGTGACTCACAAAGGAATGAGGTTCACTGAGTTTCTCCCATGGGTGATAATAGGCTCAGCACTTTGCTCTTCTCATGACATTTAACCTCTCCGAAGGACAGGAGGTGTGTTTAGGAAAATATTCTTCTGCTCCTACTTCTCACCAGGATGCACTTCCTCCAGCTTTTCTCAGGCTTCTGTCTTGTGTTAAATAGACCTTGGGTGAAATTGCTGTCATCTGCGTTCAAATGGTTGTTATAAGTAGTGTTTGGCAGCTTTCCATCACTATAACAGAATACCTGTTAATTAGAAAGAGAGTGAGTGGTCTGGTTCATGGTTTCAGAGGTGTCAGTCCATGGTTGGCCAGGCCCATTGCTTTGGACCTGTGATGAGGAGCACAACATGGCAGGGAGATGATGGGGAGCAGAGCTACTTGCCTCATGGTCAGGAAGCAAAGAATGAAGAGTGGTCCATAGCCACTATTCCCCTCAAGGACGCAACTCCCATGAGGGCCAGCACTACCTACCATGCCCCACCTCCTGTGGGTTTCCTGCCTTGCCATAGCACACCTTGAACACAGTGGGCCTTCAGGAGACACTTGAGACACAAACCATGGCAGGGGACTTTTGTTCCAGGGACTTTGCTTCCCACATCCCCAAATCCTAAGCACATTCAACAAGATTTTGCATAGTTTTGATGCAGCAGTTCCCTATCCCAGGCTTGAGTGAGTTTGTAAATAATGAATCAGACCAGGGTTAATATTTTATGGCAAGTGATTTAAGATTCCTACCAGAAGATCTGTTGGAAAAGATTCCCAGGCAAATGTCTTAATTATTCATAAGATGTATAAAGTTATAAATCATTCACAAGATGGTAATAAATGTTGTAAATATTTCTGATGAGATTTCATACATTGTCTGTAATCTGCATTCGGGCCACACAGTTTAGAAGGCCCCTGAGGAGACCAGTGGATAATCACGTCTCGTCCTGGTGCAATGGTTCTGAGCTCGGGGAGGTTTTGTTTTCTCTCGCCTGTGCCAGAGGACATTTGGCAAAGTCTAGACGCATTTGGGGTCACAGGGGAATGGAAGGTGCTTCTGACACACAGTAGACAGGGGACAGGGAGCCTGTCAGACATCCTGTAGTTCACGCATCGGCCCCCAAGAGCAAGGGGCATGTCAGTCCCATGAGGCAAGAAGCCCCATCTTGGTCTCTTACCCACGCCGTTGTCATTACATCTACCATGGAAACATTATCTTCCCTTTCGGAGATATCTACCGGGCCTGAGCCCTGAGCTCTGTCTTGTGCCGGGTATAAGGGATGGGGGAAACCACAGGTCATGGGGAGACAGACAGGAGCCTGGGAGTCAGAGGGTCCTGTAGAGAGGGCGTCGCGGGGTCCAGGAACAGGGGTGAGAGACCAGTGGGGCTCCTGCAGGGAGCCCAGGAAGGGAGCTGAGTGGGATGGGCCATGCCTGGGTGTTCACACCCAGGATGTGCCTGCAGTTTTACATCTTCAGGTGTTTTTAAATTAATCAGTTATTAATTAATTGAATGACTGTGGTACTGGGGATTGGACTCAGGCTCGACACTGAACTGCATCCTGAGCCCTTTTTATTTTTGAGACAGGGTCAGGCTGAGTTGCCCAGGATGAGTTGAAATTCACGGTTCCCATGCCTCCGCCTCCCGGAGTTCCAGGGTTAGCAATGTGCGCCACCATGCTCGGCTTTTGTTTTGTTTGAGGCAGAGTCTTGCTGTGTAATTGAATCTGGACTTGAGCTTGCTCCGTAGTCGAGGCTGGCCTTGAACTCGTTGTCCTCCTTCCTTAGCCTCCAGAGTCCTGAGATTCCTGGGGCACATTACCACACTTGTGGCTCCTTGGGTGTTTTACAGCATTTGAGGGGTCTGTGTTTGCCATTAATGCTGGGGGCTGCGATGAGCAGGGCAGGGTCACCTTGCACTTGTGCTCTGCGGCTCACCTAGCAGATGTTCTTCCTCATACTTCCCAGTTCTGTTCCCCATGATGGAAGCGCGGCAGAGGAGTCTGTCAGGGACGGGGCTCACCCGACGCCCCTGCTCTGGGCTTTCCGTTGTGTCAGGGTCTGTCTTCCCCCCAGAGTCAGCGAGAGATGGGCATGAGAATCGTGTCCCCCCACGGGGCAGCTCCTCTAAACACTGAACACAGAATTCCCATTCCATCCAGTGCGTCCCTTCAGGCACGAGATCAGCACAAGGTTCATCTTGGCGCTGGCTTGGGCGGGGTAGGGACCCTGGCCAGGTGGCTGGGCTGCGTGGGAGCCAGGTCCCTGTGGACACGTCCACCGAGGAGGCGCCTCTAGCGTGCTGTGGCAGGAGGAACTGGGAGGGGCTGCACCTTGGAAGGCCACATCTTTTCTTGGGCTGTTGCTCCTTCTGCTTCCATGACATGAACAGCCCTGCCACACCCTGTGGCCCTGACACTTCTGCCTCGTCACAGGCTGAGAGCACGAGGGCCAGCAGACCACAGCCAGAAACCTCTGGAACAGTGATCCAAAGTAAGGCTTTTCTCCCTGCCGATTTATCACAGTGACAGGAAGCTAACACGTACCCTGCAAGAACAGGAAAAGGGGCCCAAAAAGATCTGCGTGCGCTTCTGTGCCAGACCATTCACAGAAGCAAAGCAGGAGGCAACTCGAGGGTCAGCAGATGAACAGATAAAGAGAATATGGTGTGTGCACAAAGTGGAATATCGCTGAGCCCTGAAAAGGAAGAAAATTCTGTCGCATGCTATCACACAGACACAGTATGCTCAGTGATGAAAGGACAGAGTCTTTACGATTCCTTTTTGTGAGTTTCTGGAGTGGTCAGTTCCCAGACAGAAAGCAGAGTGGTGGTGGGGCGGGGAGAGGCGAGAAGCAGAACCTGGCCTCACCTGCAGGATGGAAAGGGTTCTGTGGATGGGCAGGTTGACGGCTGCCCGGCAGCGTGGATGGACTCAGTGCTGCTGAACCAGACACCCCAAATGGCCAGGATGGGCTATTTTAAGCTATGTGTATTTTACCATGACTTTAAAAGGGAAGAAAATTGCCTTTGGAAAAAGTGAAGGTGTGATGTTTTAAGACAGAAGACAGTGTAGGGTGTCACTGGGCGGCCCCGGGTTGAAAAGGAAAGGGAAGGGAGTGTGGGCTCCAGACCCTTGGCTAAGGGGTGTCCGTGGCGTCCCGCAGATTGCAGGGGAGAGTCTCCCACGGAGGATAGGCGAGAGCTCCACACGAAGCTCTCTGTGGGCTGGGAGCTGGAGGCCTCTGGATGACGGGGTGCTGCGGTGCAGCACTATGGTGCCCGCGACAGGGATTCCTGAGCAGTGGCCTTGAGGGACGGGGCAGGGGTGGGAGAGCAGTGATGGTGCCGAGCAGGCATGGCAGCGATCACGGTGCTCCTGTTCACACGCGTGCATCCGGGTCCGGAGGAGGCATCCGGGTCCGGAGGAGGCAGCGTGCAAGTCTCTGACCTCCCTGACCCCTCAGCCTGCTGCTGCCCATAGTGGGAAGGCGGGAGGAAGGAGACCAGGACCAGTGAGGAAGCCAGTGAGTCCTTTTAGACGGGCGCCTGCCCTGGCAGCCGGGCCAGCAGGAGATGGCCGGGCTGGAGGCCGCGCTGGGGCCGGGCAGAGTGCCAGCGAGCCGCGCATGCCTCCTGCCCGCTGATCCCTGCCCCGTGTCCGCTCAGCCCCGGCCACGCCAGCTGCGAGTTCAGGGGACCTGTCGAAGGTCTCTCGTGGACTCAGCCCTGGGGGTAGCGAGGGTGGGAGGCGGCTGACTTCCAGACAGCACAAGCCGGCACTGTGTCCACGGAGCCTGGCTCGCGGGGGCTCCTCCGTCACAGGCGGTGTTGTTCCTCTGAAGAGCGAGATTCCGCGGCTCTGGGCCAAGGTTTTCACACTGCGTGTCTGGGAGCCAAGTCTGCCAACGCCCACGGGCACAGCATGCGCTTGCTTGGTGAGTTTTTTTTCTCTTTCCCTGCAGCTCAAAGTTTGCCCTCATTCACTGTAACGCATCGCTTGGGCTTTGGATCCAAAACACGCTGGCTGAATCAGGCGGTTGAGCCCCAGGAATCCGAGCTTGTGGAGGAGGAGGGTCTCGAAGCGTGGACCAGAGGCTCCTGGCCCATGCGACTGCATCTACAGAAAGAGGGGTGATAGTCTGGGTCCCCAAGGCTGACAAGGCTTCTAAGGGCTCCCAAGCCAGGGATGGCTATTGGTCCCTTCCTCGATTCTGGGCAAGTTGCTCTCCACGCCTTCCCCTCCCCTCCTGGGCGGGCAGCTGTGTCGCCTGGCGCAGGGTGCGTGGGAAATGCCACTGCGTTGTCCTCAGGCACGCTCAGGTTTAGCGGGAGTCCCTAGGAAGAGCCCACTTTTCCTCCCCTGCCCGTTCGCCCCCACTTTCCACCACTGTGGGTCCCAGAGCTGCGACAGTGGCCGCTTCCCTTTGACTCCCTGCCCCTGTGCTTGTCTCTCTGCAGGCCTTCATTTCCTTCAGACTCTGTCACTTGCTTCCTTTATGGTGCACTCACTGGCAGAGGTGGCTATGGTTTGCTGTTGTTTACCACGAAGCCCGAACTGATTACCAGTGAATTCTGCCCACCATATGGAGCAGCCCTGCAGGCCAGGAGGAGGAGCAGGGGGGCGCCCAGGGGCAGGCTGTGTGGGTTCGAAGCCCCTGGGGGCTGGCGCTGGGGGTGGCGAGGGGCAGTGGCTGTGCACCCTGTTGCTGGCTTACTGACATCTTTGAGAGTGGTCACCCAAGGTCCCGCGTGGCCTTTGAAGGGCCTGGGGTGTTTACGTAGTGAACCTTAGGATAGGGTTTTGCTGCATCCTTCCCCTTGGCTAGTGCAGCCCTCCGGAGGAGGTGGTACCCTGGAACCTAGAAAGAGCAGCAGCGCAGAGCAGCCTCTGCCAGGCACCCCAGTTATGCAAAGAAGGCAGACCCGAGCCAAGCCTGGCGCTTGCTCAGTCCCACGCTTTCAGCCTGGACACAAGAAGGTTTGCTCTTCCCGGCACAGGAGTCTCTGTCCTGGCCTCCGTCCAGCGCCTCTTATAATTTGTGTGACATTTGCACGGCACCTTCAGTCCTGGCTGCTTTGTCTGCAGGATGGAGTTAATAAACCTCAGTGGCCAGGGAGAGGCCAGGATAGGTATCCCCCAGCCCAGCTAGGCTTCTGCTAGCCAAAGGCCAGGATTCTAGGAACATTACCCAATGCAGATAATGTTAGCATTCACGGTCTAGTGAGATGGATAAAAAGCAAGTTACCAAGCAGTGTGAATTGTATTATTTCACTTTGGTCAGAAAATATTTACATGCTCCCAAATGCCTGGTGGCACAGTCACCAAGTTATGGTTTTCAAAATGCTTTCACTGGTGAGATAGTGGTTTTTCATTTCTTTTTTCTGTTTACGTATAGTTTCTAATGTATCTCTGATATAAAATAAACTGCCTCATACATTTTATTTATTTATTTATTTTTTTGTGGCACTGAGGATCAAACTCACAACCTCGCAGCTGCCAGATAGGCACTTAAGCCACTGAGCCAAACTCCTGGCCCTAGTTTTTTTGAGGCAGGGTCACGCTATATAGCTCAGGCCAGCCTTGCGCTCACGCTGTAGCCCAAGCCGGCCTCGAACTCACAGTGCTCCAACACTCCTCCTACCTCAACTCCCAAGTGCTGGGATTAAAGGTGTGAGCCACCACCGGCTCTGCCTTATACATTTTAAACCAAGTGACATTTACAGTTTCACAGATTCAACCACTTATTTTTTGTGGCGGTTTTCCCTTTCTGCCCTATCATCAGAGCTTGTTTAGTTTCTCTTTTTTTCTGCCTGCTCCCCCTCTCATTCCCTATCACTGTTCTTCCTAGTTTTAAGTTTATTTTTTGCTTAAAAATAAACAAACATGTTCCTAGCCTTTTGGTTTTCAGAAATTGGGTGTAAAGTGTTTACATAATATATATGCCCAGAGGTGTGTGTATTTAGTTATCGCTGGGTCTCATGCAATGCCGTTTCTGTTCTGCTGAGTGTTGTTCCCGCCCTTTCCTTCCTCCTCTCACAAGCTTGCTGTGGTTTCTCCTCCAGGCTAGTTAGGGAGGTGAAAGCCCAGTTACCTGCTGAGCCCAGGCTAGGGTCAGAGCAAGGCCCACTCCGCTCGCTTCCTTGGTTCGGGCACAGGAAGTGCTGGCCGTGCCCGCCTGACCTCTTCTCTGTCTCATGCTTTCCTTGCCACCCAGCCTCGCCCCGATCCTGTACGTGCTTTGCTAGATAGAGATTTCATAGGTGAGGAAGCAAAACTCAGAAAGGTGAGTGAGTTGCCCCAGGCCACCCGGCAAATAGGGACAGAGCTGAGACCCCCACTCTGCACACACAGTTCAGCTCAGTGCTACTCCCCAAGCAGAAAACAAGGCACTGGGGTCAGGGCCTGGGGAGAGGAGAAAGGAGGAGGGGCCGAAGACACTTGGTCAGCTTCCCCGCAGTTTTGTTAATGCTTCAGGTCACCCAGAAACTCAGCACATCTTAGCAGATCTGATGTTGTTCTCAGAATTAGTGTGAGGAAGGGTCTGCAGGCAGATAGAAGCCCTGAAGCCTTAGGGCCCAAATGTGGCCAGGACCTGGCCAGGCTGGAGGCTCCCCGGCACTGCCTGTGGTGTGTTGAAAGCATTTTCTAAGGAGCTGTTATAACAAAATGCAATGTGCCTCTCCTTAAGACTTACTGAGAAAAGCGGGGTGCAGCTGGGTGGTTCCTTTGCCTCCTCCCTTCCCAGCCCCCAGCCCCCCGGTTGCTGTGCTGTGCACCATCCTCGGGGCCTGGGGCTGCCTGGAGGCCTCTCATGGAGGCAGCGAAGGCTGATGGCCATGCATCCCAGCGCCTTGGAGGACACAGGCACAGAGAAAGGACCGACATCCGGATTACAGTGAAGAGGGACCCCATGCCCAAGGTGCTGCCTTGAGTGCAGGTCTCACACGAGGCAACCGTGGTATGTTCCACCCAAAAGCGAACCTCAGCACCATGGCCAGGTGGCTCTGGCCCTCCTTGCTTGCTCTGTGCATTGCCAGTGTGCAGGAGCAGCTGCGCTCTGCAGTGTTCCCGAGCACCTTTGATCCGGGAACCTTTCAGCATGGAGCATGCTCTAGTGCCAGTTCTCCCAGAACACACTTCTGGAAACGCTGCTCCCAGGACTACGACAGAGATGGTACGGTACGCTCGCAGCTGCTCCCTCACTTGAAGGAAAGCTTGACCCAGGGCCTGCGCTGTCCTTGGCAAGCGTGAATCCCACCCGGGCGCTGGTACCGGTCTGCTTCTCTTCCCAGAATGGGATGTCTGGGGTGCTTCTCACTTGAAGGCCCCAGCTCCTTGATTTTCCTGCTGAGCTGTGGGTCCAAGGACCTCACCATTCTTGGGCTCCCCCATACCTGTGCTTCTTGAGGGAAGACGTTGCTGAGTTTGCTAGAATGGCAGAGTGTTTTCTGAAAGCAGCGGTGTCCCGTCCACAAACTCCGGAGAGTTCAGCTTGCATTGTGTGGCTGTCTGCCAGCGGCCTTGTACCTAGAGTTGAAAATTGGTTTATTTACTTTGGTGGTGTGCTGGGCTATCAGGAGAGTGGCTGCAGGGCCTGCTCAGCCTGTCAATGTCAGCCCTGTCCCAACCACCTTATGAGGGCTTCCTTCTGGGGAATGCTCATACAGCAGTGATCTAGTCTGGCAGTCCTGTGAGCCAGCTTCTTCTATTACCATCACTCTTCAGGTAAGAGAGGCTGAGAAAGCTACTCAGGTGCAGGCAGCTCTGAGCCCTCCCCCACTCCCCGCCTCGAGCACAGCCAGAGCCTGAGGGTCTCACAGGTACATTCGTAGGGGCTCCTTGCTTTTCAGGCTCTGACAGATCCTGGACTCCCCACCTTCTCGGGCAGGGCTGTTCTCCCCTCTTTTGATACTGGGGTGCTCTTGCTTGTAATTTTAGCTGCAGAGCCAGTCGAAACCAGGGCAAAATTGCCCAGCTTGGATACAGCACCCAGGTTGATCAGGACTGCCCAATGCGGGCATAAATCTTGAGCTATTCTTGGCCTGCAAAGACAAAATTCTAATGATCTGGCTCCTCCAGGCTTTGAAGATGCAGCAGAATTTTAAGGCGTCCATCGGAACATAAGATGCCCCTCCCACCCCACCCTGTTTTCGCTCTCTCCTAATCATAAATGTTTGAGGAGTCTGCCTTCTCCTTTGCAGACAGCAGGCTTAGAAGGCACTGCCCTTGGCCTGACTGTGTCCACCTCCTCCCTGCCTGCTTTGTGTGACCTGCTATGTGGTGGCAGAAGCCAACAGAGCGCTGGCAATTTTGTGACTCTGGCTGATCCACGTATTGCTCCTTGGAGTTGATGGAGCCAGAGTCCTTGGCCTGGTTGTCTCATGTCGCAGCTGTCACTGGCCCTGCTGTCTGATGCTCCTGTCCTGTGGAGGGGGAGGACAGGCAGCTGCAACCTTGTGCATGAGTCGTAGCTCAAATACTTTCATCCCTGCAGCACTAGCCAAGGGAGAAATCAATCAGTCAATCAATAGGTATTTATTGAACACATAGTCTGTAACTGTCGAAAAGAGAAGCCATTAATGAAGTATGGAATTACTTGATTCCTGGCAGGAGGTCCAGCCCAGGGAAGACTCCCGAGGTGCATCTGGGCCCCACTATCCCCTTCAGAACCGCCCCGAGCCTTCTCTGCCCAATGCACCGCAGCTCCTGCCCTTCTGGGTCCCCAGAGACCCACGGAGACTTTGAGGCCTCGCTGCTCAAGATGGAGAGCCCCCAGGACCTGAATCCATCCTGCTCCCTCTGACCTGCCATCCCAGGGCACGGATCCACCACAGCAGCAGAGCCAGCACTGGACGTGGTGAGGCCACAAGGACCCCTCTGCTCCCCTCTCTGTCCTCGCTCCCACCTCTCCCCTCCACGCTGCCCACTGTCCACCTCCTCCAGGAAGCCTTCCTAACCCTGTTCCGGAAGAGTCGCCTGCATTGCTGAAGCACTTTGGACGTCACATTCACGGTTAGACACTTGCACAAATGTGTCCGTTAATGTGAGAGGATGTGTCTGACAGACGGCCCCAGCTGCCCGAGGGGACGGTCGTGCACAAGCCCTGGTAGTTCAGAGCTACTGGGTGGCAAGGCCTGAATTATGCCCTGTAACGAATGCGCTAACCCACCCCATAATGAACGCATGGGACAGCCTTCCTGGTTGTCATTTTATTTTGTGAGCTTTTGTTTCTCCCCAGATAAAGGGATTAAGCTGTACCTGTCCTATATTTCTGCAGATGATACCTTCGTCCTCCCTGACCCAGCAACCTGGGCTCTGTCCCCATGCCCTCAGAGGCCCTGCCATGTGTACACTTGCGGTCCCAGTGGCTCTGAGTTATGCCCCGGGTCCTGGTGCCTTTTGTGTAGTTTCCCCTGCAGGACACCATGCCCTCCCCACCCAGCGCCTCCCAGCACCCGGCCTGGAGGAAGCACTTTCTTGGCAAATGCTTGAGCTTTGCTCCTTCTGGTCTAAATCAATTTTTGACAGACTCGGTCAATGCATTGAAGGGGGGATTCAAACTATTTTATCTATTTATTTATTTATACATTTTAGATACACATAATGATAGCATTCATCACAGGGAATTTATACCTGTACATGATATGATATATCTTTCTTTTTTTTCCCATTTCCCTCCCCTTCCTTCAACCCCACTTCCCCTGCTTATTTACAAAAGTGTTTTGTTTCCATTTTTTCCTTCTATTCTTTTTCTTATCTCTTTTTTCCTTTCCCACTTCCCCCTCCCTTTTTCCCCTTCTCATTTGACATTTTCTTCCTATTTCACAGTATCTATTACACATTTTGGTCCTTATTTATACTTTTGGTTTCTTGCACCAGAGAAACAATGTGATATTTACATGTGTATCCAACTTATTTCACTTAAGAGTATGGTCTCAAGATGCATCCATTCACCTAGAAATGTATGAGGCTTATTCCTTCTGTATGGCAAAGTAGTAATACATTGTATTTTTAAGAAATTTGGCTGGGTGTGTTGACACATGCCTGTAATCCCAGCACTCAGGAGCTGAGGCCAGAGGATTGCCTTGAGTTTGAGGCCAGCCTGGGCAGCATAGTTAGTTCAAGGCCAGGTTGGACTATACAGTAAGACCCTGTCTCAACAAACAAAGAAACAAACAACCTCCTCCCTAAACCCCCCACATCTTCTTTATTCATTGGTTGATGAACATTGGCTCTGTTTCCAAGATTTGGCTATTATAATCCTTGGTGCGTCAAACATGGGTGTGCATATATTGCTGTGGTATGATGCTTTTAATTCTTTTGGGAAGATACCAAGAAAGGGAATAGCTTGGTCTAATGGAGCCACTATTCGTAGTTTTTTGTGGAATCTCGATGCTTATTTCTACAGTGGTTGCACTACTCTACACTCCCACTAACAGTGGAGAAGCATTCCTTTTCCCCCACAGCCCTGCCAGCATTTGTAATTAGTTGATTTCTTGATGATAGCCATTCTTTCTGGAATGAGATGGAATCTCTGCGTTGTTTTGAATTTGCATCTCTCAAATGGCCAATGATGTTGAACATTTTTCATGTATTTATTTGCCATTTCTACTTCTTCATCTGAGAAGAATCTATTCATTTCAGATGTGCATTTTTGAATTGGGTTTTTAAATTTGGGGTAGTCTGATATTTTTGAGTTCTTTACATACTCCAGATATTAGTCTTTCGTCTGAGGATTTGCTGGCAAAAATTTTTCCCATCCTGTGGGTTGTCTCTTCACTCTGCTGAAGATTTCTTTTGCTGTGTGAAAGCTTTTTAGTAAGATGAGATCCCAGTTGCTGATTCTTTGTGATAGTTCCTGTGCAATCAGAGTTTTGTTTATAAAGTCTTTGCCTGCACCTATATCTTCCAGAGTTCTTCCTGTTCTCTCTTCCAGAAGATTTAGTGTTTCTGTTCTAATGTTTAGATCTTGGGGTTCAAAGTATTTTAGGTAAGAGACTTTCTTGAGGGTCATCAGTGGAAGGGAGAAAAGAGAGAGAATCAAGTGATATTTGTGAAACACCAGGGCACAGTGTCAACCTGTCACCGTCAATGTCTGAAAACCCTCTGAGGTAGTACTATCACTCCCACTTTTCAGATGAGAAACTGAGTCTCAGAGGTTTAAGCAGCTCTGGCAAGGACACAGAACTAGCACTCCAACTCAGTTCTTCTGATCACAACCGTACTGTTTCCATCATGCATGCAGGCTCTCCTCTCTGATTTTAAGCCACTGTTTGGCAGAAGCCCCGGATGGCTCCATTTGGTGTTGTGGTAGATGAAGGGTGGCTATGTTTCAAGGCCCAGAGACAAGGCTCACAGCTTGAATTTCTACCAGGGATTATTAACCTAGAACTTCAGGCCCTGGAGACTCCATGAATAGCTCAGAAAGTTCCCTTAAATTGGAAGCCAGAAATGTATTTATGTGCATTTTCCCCCACAGAGAGAGAGAGAGAAGCCATAGCTCCTCACTTCTCAAAGATGTCTATGAGTTGAGAAAACTTGACTGGGGGAGGTGTTTCACTTCGGAGGGTCGGAAAATAGATTCCCAAAGGAATCTGTGTCCGTGGGCTTGTGATGCGGTGTTTTGTCCTGCCTGACCTCTCAGAAGCCTGAGCGCTAAGGAGTGAGGAGGGGTCAGAAGCCCTCTGACCCCCTTGGACACTGTAGATCAGGAAGGCCTTGACCCTATGTCCGTGGGGACCGCAGTCCCCTGGCTGTCCCATGCTAGGCAATGAACTGGATGTGGCAGAAATGGATGCTACAGGAGCTGTGTGCTGCAAGGTCGTCCACCCAGCCAGGCGGGTTCTGCGTGAAGCTCTGCCCTCTCGGGTTAACGTGTTCAGGCACTCTGGCTGATGCCAGAGAGAGAAGGAGGGCGTATCCGGGCTCCAGAGCATGGGAAGGGTGCAGTCCTCACAGCCGGGCAGTCCGTGAGTGCACTACTGTGTTCACCCTGCCAAGAGCAGAGAGGCCGTGTGGGTCAGCCGAGCCTTCCTTCTCCTGCCGTCCTCCCTCTGTGTGACTTCATTTCCAGCATAGTTGAAAAAAACCCTCCCTGTTGACCTGTTGGTTCCTCTGTCCACAAAATACTTCTTGAATTGAATCAGCCTGTGAAAAATACTCTCTACACATGACCTTGTGATCTGAATGTTGACGAGGGAGAGGGCTCACTGTGGGTCTGCGGCTGGCGATGTGTGTTGTTCTAGCAGGGAGACTCACCCATGCTCACCTTCTCACTTCCTCACTTTCCCACCTTCCAGGAGGAAAGGGAAAGTGGATAACCTAGAGATGACCTGGATTCTAGGTAGGTCATATCTTTGTGACTTTAATTATGTGACATTTTAATGTCCTATCTCAATGCATCTCTTCTGTTTATTCAGTTGTCTATCATCTACCTGTCTATCTGTTATCCTTTATATCTAGATGGTCCCCAAGCCTTGTGTGCTCACAGGTGGGGCTTTTGCATTGTGATCAAGTCACGAGGGTGCTGAGTCTATAAATGGCTTTGAGAGGTGGGCCAGTGGGGCTGACTTGGTCTGTCTCCCTCCCTGCCTCCTCTGCTCTGTGCTTCCTGGCCACCTTGCAGTGAGCTGCTCCTCAGTCCACGCCCTTCTGCCTTGGACCTAACCAGCCATGGACTGAAACTTCTGAAACATGAGCCCAAATAAGCCTCTCCTCCTTTAGGTTGTGGGTCCTGGGTGCTGTGTCCCAGCAAGGAGGAAAGTGACTGAGGCACTGTCGGCATCTTTTCTGCTCACCTGTCATGAGTGTCAGCCTTGTGAGTGACACTGCAATTGGGAGGCAGAGTCGAATGAGACATCTTCCCTCATCTTCTCAGCATTACTGGGGGGATCCTGTGGGCCGATGTATGTGAAGGTGCATTAGAAAAGCAGAAGGTGCTTCTTAAATAGGATGTGTTCCTGCAGTATGTTCTCCCTGGGCCTCCAGACAATCAGGTGGCATGATAGATAGTTCTGTTGGAATCATTTGGTCCCATGACTGGCTCAGTGGAATTGGGGCTGAAACTGTGCTTGAAGGTTGTCTGAAGATTCCCATCATAATCTAGATTTGCAGCTAGATCAGGTGATTACCTAAGCTAAACTCTCTCACTCTTCCTTCCCCCTTTCCTGTTTCTTGTGAGCTTTTCACGTGAGAAAGATGTCCTCTTTCTCCTGAGGAGGTTGGAGCCCAACGCCAGCTGGGGGCAGCTGTCCTCTGCAGGGAGATGCGGTTTTGCCATTTAGCTAATTGGCAGGATTGGTGGCTATAGTAGCCAAGTGTTTAATCCAAGATTAATCAGTGAATAAATACTATGTTGGCTTGAGAAGAAGAAAGCATTTCTGTCTTTTGGGGGGAAGTGGTTGTAGTACACATGGAGCCTGTATTAATCAGAGGACACTGACTGGTATTTCGGTGCCCATAATTTGTGGGCATCTGTTACTTGGCAGTGCAGGTGTGGTGTGAGAGGATGGGACTTAGAGAAGACGAGTGATGGCTCATTTTAGTCTCATCTTTAAGAGATAAAAATTAAAATAAACTTGATCAATAAAAGCTACAGCTAAATCAATAATAAGATTTCAACTTGAAAAATTACCCATAGGAAGAAAAACATTAAGTTCTCAGACCCCAGAAGAAAGAAAAGTCTAAAATATATTTCATTGATCTGTCAAAGCATCTTTGAGTTTGCTCTTTTTCCCCTCACTATTTTGCCTTTGCAATGCAGATATTTCCAAAGTTTATTGGAGCAATGCACTAAAAAGGTACTGTAAGCAAAGTTGCCAGAACATTTTGTAGGGTAAATCATTTTTCAGCAGTCCTGACTCTCTTTGGCATGCCAGTGTCAAGAGGAAAGCCAGGAAAGAACTGTTTTGTTCTCTTATAAATTGACAATAGTCTTGTTCCTGAAAAGTAGAGCGTAAAGTGAATTTTTGAAAGCTGAGTCTCATTCTGAAATGCGCGGGGGAAATCTCATAGTTGTAAAAGCACAGATGCCTTTCACTGAGCGAGTACTTTCCCGTTCTCTCTTGTTTTGTGTTTTAAAAATGTTTGTAAGTCTGGACTTGTGTGTGCTGCACCTACTTAAAGTAGGGACCACCTGTGGATGAAGGAACGGGCAGAAAGGATGACAGGCCCCTGCCTGAGCAGGGCTCGCTCTCTCCTGCCTGTCTTGGAGCCTGGTGAAGCTTTTGAGAGAGAGAGAGAGAGAGAGAGAGAGGCAGCTGAGTAAGCTGATAGCCATGCTGTGCTGTTAGTATTGACTGAGGTTTTATTGATCTCTTTCTGTGAACTCTGTGGCTCTGTATTGATCACAATCACTAAAATCGAAAAGGAAGCCATCTTACTGTCAAAGGACGGACGTGCCAGCTCTGGTCCTGGGGTGAATTTCGAGTGTGAGGACACAGGGAGGATTGCTGTGAAGAAGAGCCCCTTTCCTCCGAGGTCCCTGAGCTCTCTCGGCCAGTCTTCTCCTGAAGGGACTTTGCCCATGGCCCCGAGTCAGTCCCTCCCCAGCAAGCTCGGCTGCACGAGGCGGAGTGACTGCGGAGTGAGACCCGGCTGGTGTGGCCTCACCGAGCGGACTCCCCAAGTGGCCTCACCAAGTGGCCTCAGGCATGCTGTTTTACTAACATTCACCTAATACCTGCTATTGCCTGGGTCCTCAGGATAAACTAGGTAAGTCGGCATGGTACCTGTTTGGAGAACATTTTTCTCCCTTGGTTAGAGAGGTAACTTTTCTTTCATTCAAGATTTTTATTTTGAAAAATGTCAAATATATACACAGAGAGTTTTCACTGACCTCCCACTCACCCGAGATGGAGTTTCAGCAGTCATGAAGCCCGTGGGCAGCATGTAGCAGGCCGGGCCTCGCAATCCCATGCACTGTGGTGCCTGCCAGCCCGCCTCGGGAGCGCCTCACCCTCTCCACCCTTCCCCGAGTGCACCTCCGCGAGGCCGGTGGGTCCTCAGGATGGATGGGGCTCCGTGCCAGTCCCTGGTGGGCCACATAGGGCCTGGCTGCGCACCTCTCAGTGGATGGCGGAGCGTGTCTGCTCAGGTGTCCACGTGGCTGACGAGAGAGGGTGCAGGAGAGCAATGACAAGAGACACGTGATGATCCATGGGCTGAGGAGATCGTCAGCGCATGCGTGGTCCTGGCGGGTGATAGGATGGGGTGCTGGACTTTACCATGTTAAAATGCTGCAGGGCCACACGGCCCACTCGTGGGTACTGGGCACCTCATTCACGCGAGGTGTCGGCCTCTGCAGGGTCGTGGTCACTGGCAGGATCCTGCCTCAGCTTCTTTTTCAGGAGATAGGACAGAAACCCCTGTAAATTATAACAGGACCGAAGTAACAGCCCTGGACCGAAGGAGCGCTGCCATGGGGGAGGCTGATGAATGGGCCACTGCTTGTGCAGACTAAGCGCACATCAACTCCAAGAACAGACGCTGCAGGTGAAGTGGCCAGCGTCCTCCCTGGGAGAGGGCTCCCCAGCATCCCGAGGAGGGAGGAGACACCGTGCGGGGCCCTTGGATGTGGGTCTGAGGTCAGTGAAGCACTGTGGAAGCTCCAGTGCTCACAATCCAGTGATCTCCAAATCATTTTTAGTTCTCATTTGGTTTGATTTGGTTTGGTTCAAGTCCCTGGTGCCCTGTCTGGTACTGGTGCATAGAAACTCAATCAGTAAAGTACAGTGGCTTTAGGTCAGACTCTCTTGGAGTGCCGGCCTCCCTCTCGGGGTGATTGGCTGTGTCTCAGGACCCCGCTGCCCTGGGCATGAGGGGAACAGGCTTTTGCGGTCCAGCCCCAGGCAGTCTTTCCCCCTTGGGCTCAGTGGATGCAGCTGTGAGATGGGAATCGTGGCAGCACACTTTCTGTAGAGCAGCAGTCAATACTCGAGGATTGCCTAAGAGAGGTGATCTTAGGGGACAGTATATTCAGCAGTCCAGACTTGGTCCTGCCTACGAGTCGGTGTACTCTAGTTCTGTCAAAAATGATAAGGTTTTTTTCTTTACCCTATGGGATTCACTTATCCCCCGAGACCCAATATCCCAAGTGGTTTGATGAGAAACTAACTGTCCAGCTAGGTCCAAGTCTCGGGCACAGATGAGATCATCCCCAAGCAGCCAGTGCGGTGGTGGTGTGGGGGGTGTGCTGGGAAAGAAGAGCTGCGCCTCGGCCTTGCGACCAGTCTCCTCGGGTCTGGCCCTGTGGTGACCAGCGATGCTGCTTCGTGCCCCACACTGCCCTCACCAGGTGTCTACGTCACAGCCAGGCCTTTGAGCCATGGCACCTTACCCTGAAGGCGGGGACTTGGATAGTTGAGAGGTTCGGGAGAAGAAACAGTGGATGTTCTAGAAGGAGTGTGTGGTTACTGCTGGTTGCAGGATAGTGTGCAGGATATAGTACTACTGTTTAAAGAAAGTGATAGATTGGCTGGGTAATTGCTCTGAGTAGATGTACATAAATCCATGTGCAGAAAGACCCAGAAGGACACGGAACAGACTGACCGTAGTGAATTTGGACAGATCTTGGATGGAGGCAGGATGGTCAGGAAGCATGACAGTCTTCTCCACAGTGTTTTAGCTTCATCCCGGAAGAGAGGTTCACACGGTAGAGCAGGGACATGGACCCCCAGTTCTCTGTGAAACTGCCTTGTCCAACTGCCCGGGGCCTGCAAATGATGAGGCTTGGACCCTGAGACTCCAGCAGTGAAAGGCAGTGTCATCATCCCCTTTGAGGCAGACACGGGGTGCTCCCCTGTCCTCTTCCCTGTCCCACAGGAAGACAGTGTCCCCAGCCTCCCTTGCAGTTAGTAATTGTGCAACTCCTTTTGCTGGTGAAATGTGCGCAGAAGCAATGTGTGTGGTTCTCGTGTGGCCGTAAGTCCCCCGCACCTGTCCTCACATTTACCTCTGTGGAGAAGATACTAATGTTACCCCCAGGTGTCCCCATGGAGGACAGCTACCCAGGAAGCTCTCCTGAGACTGGGATATGAGCAAGACACAGACTCCTGGTGTCTGCCCCTCAGATGCTGTCGATCCTTGGTGGATTAGTTACCCCACCGTACTTTCTGCTGTTCTGGATTTGATTCTCTTCCGCCTTCCATGACTCACTTTCCTCTGTGGACATTGGGAAAGACACACGACTTGGCTCTGGCACGGCACTGTGGGCCATGTGTGGAGCGTGCTGAGAGAAGGCTGCTGTGGGCACAGCGCAGGTGCTGGGGTTGTGGCTCTGAACTCTCTTCCCTCCCTTGGGACCTGTGCAGAGCAGCCTGGCTTCACGGGTTGGGTGGGGCTGCTGAGCAGGAAGCCTGGCCTCCTGGTGGGTGGGGGAGGGCCGAGATGCCAGCCCTCAGGCAGCCCCCAGCCGCAGAGAGGAGCCTGCAGTGTCGGCCACTCCTCTAGTTACAGTAGAATGCATGGATCGGCAGGAATTGATTCCCAGGATCAATTCACTGCAGGCTGATAAGAGACTCAGTATGTTTTGGGGATTGGCCATTGCCCAGGCCAGTGCAAAAATTTGCACTGTAAGCAGTAATTAAGAAGTGCTTCGCCCTTGGCTGCTGTTCCTGGGACGAATGCCAGGAGCCCTTCAGGAGTGGCTCAGATGGGGACAGGTGACAGGCACCTGCTCACACAATGCAGCCAGCCTGGGGCTCGGCAGACC
Source organism: Dasyprocta punctata (assembly GCA_004363535.1). Lineage (NCBI taxonomy): Eukaryota > Metazoa > Chordata > Mammalia > Rodentia > Dasyproctidae > Dasyprocta > Dasyprocta punctata. The sequence continues at coordinate 29,562 of RJWM01000275.1, forward strand.
TCGCCCTAGTTCCAGGCCTGGCTCATCTGGTGTGTTCTCTGGGGCTGGGGACTGCTGGAAAAGGCCCTCTAGGCCACAGAGGGGAGTCTCCTCATGTGGCCAGCACCATGGGCCAGTGTGGTCCAGTGCAAGTGTCTCTGATGCTGGAGGCAGGAAAGCCTGGGCTTCGTGAACCTGGCCATGCCACAGCTGTGCTCTGGGCCTCAGTCTTACCCTCTGTAAAATGACTGACACGTGGAGTCTTGCCTGTCAGTCTTTAATCAGTGTTGAGTCTGCCCTTGGGAGCTTCCAGTGTAGTCACTATTATGGACTATTGTGTAGCACAAGGATCCTGCAGTGCGATCTGCAGTGAATCGTGCACTCGGAGGCCTTCCGTTCTGCAGAGAACAGGGTAGAAATAAAGGTGCAGAGAGGAGTGGGGGTGGGAAAGAGGACTTCTGCACATCTGTGTGTAATAATATGCATCACTGTGTGCTTTTTCTCTCATGGAAGCTCACCATCATTTTGGTGTGTTTGAGATAGTAGTGGGAGGGGAAGAAGAGAAACAGATGGAGAAGAACAGAAAGATAGATTTCGTTTTGCCTTTACTCATGGTCAGATATTTTGTTGGAGGCATAATTTATGTACATCTATGCAAATAAGTTGGGCTCCCGGAGTTAATCATTTCTCCTGTCCCCACTCACAGAGCGGCAGGGAGTGACTCACCCGCACGATCCCAGTCCCCGGAAGCCCAGGCTCTCCTCCTGAGAACACTCCGTGCCACTGTCCCCTGGCCTTCTCGAGGGCTGCTGCTCCTGTGAGACAGGAGCCACCATGGGTGAGAACCAACAGAAGAACCCGAGGCAAGCCGGGCGTGGTGGCGCACGCCTTTAATCCCAGCACTTGGGAGGCTGAGATAGGCGGAGCGTTGTGAGTTCGAGGCCGGCCTGGGCTACAACGCAAGCGCAAGGCCGGCCTGAGCTGCATAGTGCGACCCTGCTTCAAAAAACCAGGGCCGGGAGTTTGGCTCAGCAGCTTAAGCGCCTGTCTGGCAGGTGCCAGGCTGTGAGTTCAATCCCCAGTGCCGCAAAAAAAAAAACAAAAAAACAAAAAAACAAAAAAAAAAGAAGAACCCAAGGCAGAAAGTACCAGGTGTGTCAGAAATGCACACCTTTGACATGCTTTGTGCCTGGCTGCTTGCAGGGACGGGCATGTACTTGGCCACTAAGCTGAGTAACGGTGCCTTGTCCCCCCCTTGCAGTCCTGGGGGCCTGCAGTTCTGGCTCTGGCCTGAGGATTGGCAGCAGGTCCAGAAAGCTCACCCCAGAGGGACAGTGATTACCAGGCCCCTGCGCCTTGCCTACTTTTCTGTTGTCAGCTCTCATGCCTCATCCTTACTTCCTTGGACCAAGAAGTTGCATCTTAGATGGTTGAAAGCAGAACCAGTCACTTCATTAAGATCGAAAGCACCTGATATTTATAAATGATTGCAACTTACAAAGCTCCTTAACCCCCATTCCCATTGCCTCGCTTCTTGGAAGCAGGTCTGCACTAGAGCTTGCACACTCAGGCTCCCAGACACTCAGTAGCAGCTGGAGAGCGTGAGTGCAGGTGGTGAGGAGGCCCAGAGCATTCTGCCCCTCTCCCCATGCCCTGCCGTCCCTCCACAGCAGCATGCATGGCATAGGGTGCGCTGTGCCAGGTAGGCAGGAAGGGCGGGGGCAGTGTGACGGACTTGTTTGTTGGAACTGGGCAGGTATGTGCCCACCATGCCCCTCCACCCGCACACCTGACCTGGGTCTGCCTGCCTGCCCACGGATCTGACTTGCAGGTGCACCAGGACAGACCTATGGTTTGCCTGAGGATATCCTCAAAGAAAACCACGTCTGCCAGGTCAAGGGGCTGGGCAGAGATGGGGCCAAGCTGCTCTCCGAGACTTCTACTTCAGAAGTCCAAAAATCACATTGTACCCCATTAATATGTCCAGCTATAATATGTCAGTGAAAAGGGGGGCAGGGACAATCCCCAGCCTCCTTGACTTCCTCTAGGACCAGTGTGTGGTTCCTACTATGAGATTCATGGAAGCCCTTCCTGACTGACCACATCTTGGGTCAACAGGCCTCATATGTTTATAAGCTGCTGAAAATTTGTTCAAAAATCACAGTTTTCCAACTTCGAGAGGGAGCTGCTTGCTCTGATGTTCTGGGGTGTAGTGAACACGTTAGTGTCTGTCTCCGTCGTGGAGGTGCCCTGGATTCCATTGTAAGTGTTCCCTGGGGTCCAGGGGTCGTCTCAAGCTCCAGAATGAGCCTTCAGCTGCCCCGGCCACAGTACGCGGCCATGGACGGTGCTCAGTCACTCACTGAATGTGTGCCTGGGAGTACCTCTTGCACAGTCTCGCTCGGTTATTTTCTCCAGATAGTAGCAGTGTGGCTTACAGGAAGCGACAGTCCCCCACGTGTTCTGATGCCCAGCCCAGCCCCAAGCAAAGCCGCTTTAACTGTCTGTCCAACTCTTCAGATGGCCACCTCCACATCTAAAAGCCATGCAGGCACCCGCCTGCGCTGCCCAGCGGTCGCTAGAGGACGAACTTGCCTCATCTCCATTTTGCAGACCTAGAAATGGGCTCTAGAAGGGAGAAGTGGTTTTCCCGGGTCACACGAGCTCAGAAATGGCAAAGCCCAGCTTGACTATGGGCCTCAGCTAGAGGCTGCAGTGTGGGTGGCTGGTGTCTGGCCTGTGACTGTGCTGCTTGCTGGTTTCATCAAGTGATGACCTCCATGCTGAGGGGTCTGCCCTGGCCCGTCACGTCCCCATTCAGCACTGCAACCCCAACCGTGTGAGTCCCTGGGCCAGTGACGTTTGCTGCTCCTCTACCCAGCATGCACCTCTTTGTGTCAGCCACAACCCTGCTAGGACTGTGCTTCCCGCTGGCCCTTCAGGGAGGAGACAGCTGAGGAGCTGGGGTTGTGTGCACCTCCAAATGTGTAGCAGGAAGGTCACCTTCTTTCTCCCCAGCTTTGGTAAAGTACAGTTGCATGTGTTCCACGCAGGTTACTTGATGAGGTGGACGCAGGTGTAGCTCTCTGATACCGTCACCACAGTCACACTCTAAACACATCCACTGCCTCCAGAAGCTTTTTTGTGCCCCTTCATTCTTGTTTGCTCTTGGCGGGAAGGACCCCAGCCTGAGCTCCACCTGGTGTTTGTGTGTACAGCCCAGCGTATTCACTGCGGCCACCATGTGGTCCAGCAGACCTCTAGAGCTAGCTCCCCTGCTGCCCGGCCCCACAGGCCCTGTGCCCCACTCTCCCCAGACTCAACAGCCACCATTCTAGGGAGGGCATGGTGAGAAGGGGGTGTCTGCATGTCAGGGAGATGGCCCTTACCAAGCTGCTCGGTCTCTGACCCCAAGTCTGTGGTGTTATATTAAAGCAGTTCAAGCTAAGACAAATTGAAATGTGAACAAGTAGACAGAGTTGTAAAATTCAGTAATGCTACTGAGTATGTATTTTATAATACATTTTATTTTAGAATGGGGTTTGAATTATAGAAAAATGGTAAAGATAGAGCAGAGTTCCCATGCGCCCTGAGCCCCACTTGTCGTCTGGGTACTCTCTTAGCTCAGGTTGGTGCATTGTACTTGGCATGATTAGTGAGCTGCCAGTGGCACTGGCCTAGTGACTGGAAACCCAAATGGAGTCTGAGTCTTTCCCTCATGTTCTTTTGCTGTTCCAGGGTCCCACCCAGAATGCCACAGAACAAGTAGCTGTCACGTTCCCTCAGGCGTCTCTTGGCTGTGACATTGTCTCTGACTTGCCTTGTTGATGATTTGGATGGTTCCGAAGAGGGCTGATTGCTGTGGCTCTTCTGGAGTGTGATTTGGCTGGTTCGGGTGTTTTCAGTCCAATCAGGGTTTCCAAGCCTTGTAGGTAGCACATAGATGAGGGCTTGGGACAAGGTACATCACTTTCCTGCAGGACATAGCCATCAAAGGAGCTCTTACCCCTTCAGCCTGAGTGGCCTAGAGAATGAAGGCGCTCTAGGGCCCAGGCCACAAGGCACATCCACTCAGCACCAGTTGTCGTATGGTTTCTGGGGGCCCAGGGACCTGCTTCCCTTGCCTGTCCCCATGCCCTGGCCCCAGCACAGCACAGGGTGGGAGCTCACTGCCTCGCCAGCCCCATGCCAGTCACTTGGTCCTTACAGCCTGGTTGTCAGTCTATGGGCTTCATCTACCAGCTCCGGTCATTGCCAAACTGATCTGTGCCTCACTCGTCGCATCTGTGAAATGGGAGTAATGCACTGTCTTTCACTGTGTGAAGCAGGCAGTAATACTCAGTGAGTGATGGAGATTCACCTTGCACCTGTGAGCACTGTCTTCACGGAAGGCATTGTTCAGGGCACGGGTGAGGTGACGTGGGAAAGGCGCCTGTCTGTGGCCTGGTCTCTTCTCATGGGCTGAACTTTCCCTACATCCTCCATCTTTGCAGTGATGTGCTTATGCTTCCTTATATTGTCCACTGAGGCTGCCTCTCATTAAACTAGGATTCAAGACTTTCTACCGCAAGCAGGCACTACCTGAGTGATTCTGTGCATACCATGCCATTGAATTTACACAAAAGAACCTCATTTCCCAGGTAAAGAAATGGAGGTTCAGCTAGCCATCCTGGGTCCCGAGGTTCTGAACATGGGACAGGAGGCCACACATCAATGTATGTTCTTTCCAAGTTGTGACAGGACTGTATGCTTGCATTATAAAAAATGCAGCATCTTTATGTGGAAAGTGGACTCAGATCTTGAGCAGGGCAAGGACTGTTCTGTCTTGCTCATTTTTGCCCTGGCACCCAGCAGAGTACGTGTACCAAGTGGGCACATGGACATGGAGAGCTATTGCAATAGAGTTCTCTTTTATCCTGCATCTTGTCTGAGCCTTGAAGCTCTTCTGTGAGAAAAGGGTTGGCAATGATATCTTTACTTAGGAGCCAATGAGATGCAGGGGAATTAACCCAGACCAATGTTTTTCTTGGTTATCTCATTTAACCACAGCTTGCTATCTTTGGGGAAAGGTCACATGGCTGCTGACTGACTGCGGACCCAGGCCTGTGACCCCCACATTTATTCCAGGCCATGTTCTGCCCATTACTTTGCTACTTTCCATATCCTTCCTAGAAGTCCAGCCATTGCCAGGTGGCAGCCAGAGCACTGTGCTGGGGCACCTTGACTAGGAGCCCAGCTGCATCACAGGAAGGGCCAAGCCGGCGTGTGGCTCAGGATGTGCCCCAGCTTGGGGACTGTTGTTCTCTAATCACGTGGTACCTGCTATTCTAGACAGAAGATGGAGCCAGGAATTACTGAAGGCTGAAACCCTGGCCTCATTGTGTTACAAATGACTTCCTGTTCACTCACAAAGAGTAAGAACAGAGGTTTGTTTTTTTCTTTTTAAAAAAAAAAAAAAATTTGGTTGTTAACCAAAACACTGACCTGTCAGCAGGTTTTCCTTGTGGAGAAGAGATCTGCAGCAGGAAAGGAGGTCATTCTGACAAATCCTGTGAGTTGTCCTGGGCACTGGGGAAGCTTCTGGCAAATCGTTGTCTACCAGAATTGCTGACATAAGTTTCTGAGGTCTCTGAGAGCCAGGTGATCCCTGACAGAGCTGAGGGATGCATGACCCACCTGCACAGCTGCGGGGCAGGGACCTGGGGAGAGGCTTCTGATGCCCAGTCTGACCCTGCTCCCTGCCATCCTGAGCCCAGCCGCTCCCTGTTCCACAGTGGGGCCTCCGGTTGGAACCCCAAGCCTGAGTCGACTTCTGGGGAGGGAACCTCAGCTGGCCAGAAGGACCAGCAGTCAGCACTCTATAGGGCCAGATGGTTGATGTTTCAGATTTTACCAACCTTCTGATCTCTGTTGCAACCCTTGTTTTTCCTTCAGATTTTTTTCAAGCATTTGCTATAGATGAGGTCTCAATTGTTCCCCATAAGCCTATATATTGAGGGGTGTGGTCCCCAGACAGTGTGCTACTGGTACCTTGAAGAGGTGGAATCTAAGAGAAAGAAGCTAGCCTGTCCCCTTCTAAGGGGACATGGCTACCTCAGCCCTTTCCTGTTCTTCTCTTTCATTTCCAAGCCATCGCAAGGTTAGCAACTTCCTCCACCACATGCTCCCTGCTATGACGTGCTCCTCACCACAGGCCCAGAGCAATGGGCAAGCACACTATGGACTGACACCTCTAAAACCATGAACCAGAACAAGCCTTTTCTCTTTCAAGTTGACTGTCTCAGGTATTGTGTCACAGTAAGACAGTGGTGACCCACACTTTAGTCTTCATGTGGGCTGCAGTTTGCTGTTTGCTGTGCTAGTCCTCATTCCCTCTCCTATCCCCTAGAAACTGGTATCTTCCTCTAAGGCCCACGGCAAATGCAACTAGCAGCCTTCACTTGAAGGGCTTCCCAGTGATACACAGCTGTAAACTGTGAGCTGTAGGAAGCCTTGCAGCACCCAGGCAACATGACAGGCCTGGGCCAGATCCTTGGCAGAGAGAAGCTTCAGGGGTAGGAGGAGCTTCTGAGGGAGTGGGAGGGGTTTCTGGGAGTGGGTGGGGCTTCTGGGGCGTGCTCGGTGCAGGCGGGTGTGTCACATCGGCAGGACAACAGCAGGCAGCAGTGCTGAACTGCTTGTGCTCTTTTCCACCTCAGCAGGATCCTGTACTGAGATGGCCGGGGAGTGTGGCTGTTGTCGGCTGTCTTTGGAGAAGCCAGGGTGCTGAGTCCCAGAGCAGTGGCAGGCGGCCCTGAATCCCTATCCTCATTGCTTCTACTAAAACTGGGCTGCGCTCTTGTGCTTGCTGTGAGTTCTTTGATGCCTGCAGGATATCCCCGCAGTGACCCCTGAAAGCGGGCTCTGAGCCCTGAGAACCTCTCTCTGCCGCTTCTGTCCAGCCACATCCATGCAAGGACAGCAGAAGCGGGGGGCGGCACCAGCTGAAGATCTAGAGCTCTCTTCACTGCCCACTGTGTCGTGGGCTTCGGGATGGGGTTTGACTAGCCGTGCAGACTGGGTGTGCATCACAGTTTCCTCCTCTGTCCCATCCGAGGCAGGTGGCTGGTGTGGAAACCTGAGGAGCCACTGCATATAGACCTGGAGTTTGTCCTCTCTGGGCTCTTTGTCACCTCCCAGGTCACCAGGATCGTCTCCAGAATGTTCCTCCAGTCCTCCCCTACTCCGCACCCTGCTGCCACAGCCTCATCCTGGATGGCGCCCAATCCCGCCACTGTGCTGCCAGAGTGGCTGTCGTGGATCCTGTGGGCCACAGTGCTCTAGTGTGTGACGGGCTGCTCGGAATGGAGCAAGTTGCCTTACTTCTATTCTTGCTGCTCCCCTTCTCCAGCCAGGCTGATCCTCCACGCCCCAGCTGTTCTGTCACCTGCCTTTGTCCCTGCTGAGCCCCTGCCTCAGCCCCGCCCTGACTGATCTCTGCTTGTCCTTTAGGGTTTGTATGTTAGGCACCTTTCCTTCGCTGTGATAAATGACCAAGATGATCAACTTTGGAAGAGAAGAGCTTCACCTGGGCTCACAGTTTGGGGATCCCAGCCCACCATTAGGGGGATCTCCTGCTTTTAGGCCTCTGGTGGGGATCTGCACGTTGCGGCTGGAGCATGTGGTAGACCAGGACTTCTCCCCTCATGACCAGGAAACAAATGAGGAAGCAGGAATCCCCATGTGCCCTTCAAGGGCGTACCCCCAGTGACCTGACGACCTCTTGGCAGGCACTACCTACCTCCCAGCACTGTACTGGGGACAACTCTGCACCACACAGGCCTTTGCAGGACACTCCAGATGCAAACTGCTACGGCTCAGCTCAGCAGGGACTGCAGCCATCTGGGCTGGCTCACGCCACTGCTGCTCTCCATCGCTGCCTGGCCTCTGGCTGGGGTCCCCACGCTGCCTCAGAGCATGGGGTGAAGAGGATGCTGAGAGCCGAGAGCCCGAGGCCCCCCAGCCTTCTTCCATGGATGCCCGCCTGCCTGTGGAAACTCGGGAACAAGAGACCTGGTCCTGGGTAGCGATCATCCCCATGTCTGACCATCCATCTTCCTTTTCTCCTGCCTCCTCCTTCTCTTCTCTCTTCTCTTTTTTCAGTAGTATTTGGGATTGAGCCCAGGGCCTCCACACTGAGCCACATCCCTAGCCCTTTTCTGTTCTGTATTTTGAGACAAGGTCTCACTAAGTTGCCCAGGGAGGCTCAAACTCGTGCTCCTCCTGCCTCAGCCTACTCTGGTGCTGCAATTACAATCATGCTCCACCATGTCTGGCTGTCTGTCTGGCTGTCTTTCTTTTTGCAACTCCTTTCGCTGTATCAGCCCACCCCAAATCTGACCCTCTGGTTTAAGGTTGCTCCACCAGCTGGAGAACAGCTGCCTAGCATCTGCTGGAGATTTGAATACACATTCTGGACCTACTTTCCCTTTATTAGTTAATGGCAAAATAAAAAGCCCAAGAAAGGACACGCTACTCGCTTTCCTGACTGTGGGGGTTGCGTGGGTGGCCTCTGCCTCAGACCCCTGCCATAACCACAGGCACTCAGAGTGTGCAGAAACCACTGCAAGTCGCCCAGGAGTGAGTGGGGAAGACCTGTAGAACCCGTCTCCAGGGACTGTCTTGGGATGACCCCTGGGCCCCTTTGAGAGAATCTGATTATTCTCAGGCAGACGTGGACCAGGCTCAGGCCTCCCTTACCTGAACCTGTTGGGGAGCATGTTCCCAGGCTGAGTTTGCTGTCTCACCCCTTTCCCCACAGCTGCTTGTGGATTCCAGCTCCCCCCGGGCCAGGTAGAGGGGAGTGCTCTTTCTCCAGCCTTTTCCACCCCTTACTCAGCACCCAGGGTTGCACAGGGACCAGGACTCATGAGAGGTTTGCCTAACAGACCCACATCTCTGCTTGACAGGGTGAGTCGGTCACTTGGGGTGTGCATCTGGGTCCCCTGAGTGTAACAGGTTATCTTCCGAGGGGCAGTAGTGAGGGTATATCCCACACAGGGGAGGTGGCCAGAGTTAGCAAATAGAAATCCTTGCAAACATTATGTGGGACGTATGTGTACCAGTCTGTTATCTGGTTTGTGTAAATTCACATTTATTGGGCATTCTGTATTTTCTTCAGCAACCCTGGTGGACAAAGTGCCCCTCAAAGGACTGGGCATTTTCAGCGTCCACCCATCAAATAGAAGCAGATCTTTGTCTGGGTAAAGGGGCTAGGAAGTGGGGCCTTGGTACCAAGTCACCCCCTTAGCTTTGCTTTCCGAGTCTGCAGAAAGACGGGCTCTGTCTTGGTGACATGCCTGGCGAAGGGAAGAAGGCCAGAGTTAGGCATTCAGATTTCTGGTTTGCTTCCCTCTTGCTAGCTCTGAAGCCTTGGGATCAGTGGCCTGTTCTGGCTTAACATCTGAGGGCTGTGAGCCCTAAGTGCTGGGCACCTTCTGCATAGGAGGACTGCAGAGCTCTGAGGCTGAGGGGCCATGGTGTGGAGGAGGAACCCGAGTTGAATTTGGGGCCACTTCTCTTTCCCCATATCTCCTCTCCCAGTGGACAGTTTCTAGGGATTCCACCCAGGGGCCTGGCAGCAAGCTACATCCCCTTTTATTTTGAAAGAGAGTCTTGCTAGGTTGTCCCAGTTTGTAGAACTTCTGCCCCAACTTCTTGTGTAGCTGGGATTACAGGTGTGGACCCCCACCTGGCCAGTCATCCTTTCTTGTCAACCTTGGAGGATGTGGGCTTAATATTTGAAATACTTTGTAGCATTTCTTTTTAAAATTCACAGACAGTAGAGTTCACTTGCCATTTTGTTGAGTGGGTTTGGCAAAGGCTGCACCACCCAAATTGAGATACAGCCCAGATTCAGCACCCCGCACCACCACCACCAGATTCTCTTGCGCTGCCTCCTCGCCACCTGCATGCCCTGGCCACTGCACATCTGTTTTCTGCTCCTGCAGCCTTGCTTCCCACAGAAGGCCGTGCGTGGTGGGTCGTGCGGCACTCAGCCTCTGTGCCCACTGCTCCTGTCCCAGAGTTTGCCACACCTCTGTGTCAGGATCACCCTGCTGTGGATGTGCTGCTGTTTGCTCATCCATTTGCTCCCTGCAGACATTTGAGGGTGATTACAGGCAAAGTTGCTCTGACAACTTGCTGATTGGCTTGCAGTGGAAACAAGACCTGGAGGCCAGACAAGTCCAGAGTTTTAAAGAGGTTGCTGTTGGGGTCCAGGCCAGATCTGGGCCCTGTGCTTTTGTCTGTATTGTGCAGTTCCTCTTTGCCATCTTTTGCTGGCCCTCATCTTCCTGGGGCCCTCTGGGGAACACACTGAGCATTTGCAGCTGTGGATGTGGGACGTGACCCAGACACTGGACCCATCTGGTGAAGAACAGCAGTTGCCCCACACAGGGACCAAATCATCACCACAATTCTGGCAGTGAGTAGACACAGCCGTGGCCTCGTTAGCTCACAGGTTACATCGTCTACAAGTTATTTTTCCACGATTCATCTCCAGTATTCTCCGGAGGCCTTTTAAAGCAGAACTGACACAGACCAGCTCTCTGTGCTGCCTTGGGCTGTGGTATTTGCTTGTCTTTGTTCAGCTCAGCCTGCCTTCCCTTTGTAGGGTCATTTGGGATTCGGGACCTGTCCCTGAAAGTCCTAGGCAGACAGCTCTCCATTGTCTGCTTCAGACTTAGAGTCAAGATAGCAGGACCTGACACCCTCCCTGGGACGCGTGGCTTTCCCACAATTCCAGTTTTTGAACATTCCAGTGGAGGATTAATTGTTATTCGTGGTGTCATTGTTATCTCATTGTGATATAGGTCACTTTTGATTTGAAGAAAGTTGGTGGGGCGTTTATTATGGGTGGAAAACAACCATCCGGAGAGGAGAATGCTTCTGATTAAAGATTTGGCTTCAAGATTGTCTCCTGTTTTCCTAAGCCCCTTTGAGAACAGTGTGCATCTTCCCTGGCGGCCTGGCTGCTTGTGGCAATGATGTTTTGAGGAAGAGAAGAGGCGCGGTAGCAGTGCGGCCCTGCAGGCACGTCCTGGAAGCCTGGTGTGGGGACACACGTCGGCCTGGCGCAGCTCGACTGATCTCCTTCTGCTTGGGACCATGATGCTCTGCACCCAGATGAGGGGCAGACAGTGGCTGAGGCAGTTTCCTCTTGGATTCCCAGAGGCTCAAAATTAGATTCAACAAATATTTAGTTTGTGCTGTGTACCAGGCAAAATGTGTGGGATACTTTCATTGATATTATCTGGGGACTACGTGGGTCAAGAGGGCGGAACCTCACTCATGAAGTAAGAGCCAAGCGTCCTGGGGTGGGGTGCCGTCCCCAGCCCTGCAGAAGCAGACTGGAAGCCCAAATCCAAACACCCTGCCACTGCTTCTGCAAAGGCTGTGCGGGTACAGCAGTGTTTTAGGTAATGAGTCCTCCTGGAGCCCTTAGCACAGATAATCAGAAGGAGAATCTGAGTTTCAGAAGATGGCTTTCTCCATCCTAGGGACCTTCAGTGCCCCATCTCGCAGAGTGAGGTAGACTGGGAGGTGGCAGAGTGGCCCTTGGGGACTGGGAGTCAGGTCAGGATGCTGGGGACAGCTCCAGCTCCTGGCCTGCATCTGTAGTGGTGAGCGAGCAGCACTCGACCCTCTGAACCTGTGTCCACATCTACAAACCAGGCGTCTTGACCGCCCTCCTGGGATGGAGTGACAGTCCACAGGACCGGAGGCATCAGGAAGGCGATGAGCGGCTGCCCAGGCCCTGGCTCTTGGCTTTTGTTCCAACAACACAAGCTAATATCAAGCCACAAGAAGAAACCACAGATTTTTTTTCCTAGGAAATGCGAAAATTGAGGTTTTCCTTGGGAGCCTTGTGTGGATGCTTCTGAAAAGCGGCTCACAGGCTCTGGAAGGCATGCCCACAAAGGCCTCTGTGAGCAAACAGCGGCCCCATCCAAGGGGCAGCCGAGAGGGACACGGTGCCCATGGTGGCTGTGCAGTGAGCAGGGAACCCTGGCCAGGCCTCTGTGTCGTGTACAGTGGGCTTCATTCCGTGGGTCTGAGGAGGCCACGGGAGAGGCCAGCCACCCCGTAGGCTCCGCTCTGGGTCCTGGCACGGTGCACCGGAACCATCCTTGCTTGTGGGTCCCAGGATTCCTCGGGGTGGAGGCACAGCCTGCCAGGCCCTGCCCTTGCCCCTGTGTTTTTGCACTGTCGGCAAGTGCCCTTCCCTCTGGCCTCTTGGGCCTGCCATGGAAAAGCGAAAACAAAGAGTCGTCGCTGTCCCTCAAAGAGTTAAAGCCGGGAGGCGAGCACGAGAAGCAGTACCTATTTTTGTCCCGAGTGCACGCTCTGCAGCCCTGGGGCTGCAGTGTGAACTAGAATAATCTGATGAACAGCTGCAGTCGGAGTGTTTTAATGCCACCGTTTCAAGGACACGAAAGGCCTTGGTGGAGGGTACCACGGAGGAGCACACACAGGTCCTGGTCCTGGGTGGGAGCTGGATCTGCTCCCTCTGGTGGTTGCCGGTGACACCAGGCAGGAGAGGAGCAGGGGAAGGAGGCTGCTGGTGCCCAGGGTTGCACTGAGGCAGGAAGTAGAGGCTGCCGGCTGGCTGCAAAGAATCTGTGATTCTCCTCACCCCATCCCACACCTCACTCCGGACACTTCAAGGCTCAGTGCAGACAGTGAAGATGAAGAAGGCGTTTCCTGGATCTTGGACCGTGAGCCAGCAGGAGCCCACGATGCTTGTGCCAGTAAGGCAAAGTGGCCCAGAGAGGGAGAGGAGTTTTTCAGAGTCACAGAGCTAAGCACATGTAGGTTGGAGATGGGAAAGGACTGGGGAGGGGCTGGAGAGCACCGCGAGCATCCCACTCCTCCTCTCCTCTGGCACCAGCCTTTAATGCGAATTAAACATTAAACAGGACGTAATGGAGGGCTGGTAGATAACTCATGAGTGATCTGAGTCTGCTATTAATAGTAGATGAGTTGCAAAAGTGTGTGGGTCACTTGGTCTTGCTCAGGTGAGGAGGAGACAGAGATAGAGAATTTGTGTGGGGATGGAAGGAATAGCCCTTGTAAAATGGGGTCAGAAAAATGCTTTTTTATTATCTGAATGTTAGAAAATAAGTGTGGTTAAATTCTAATCCCGTCTAACCTAAATTTTCTCTTAAAGGCCATTTTGTCAAGTTACAGTTGGGAAGCTAGCATGCAAAAGTGAGCTATTTCTTCTTTGAAGCTGACATCACTCAGGCCTGAGGGTGACCTTGATAGACCCCTCCTCAAAAGCCCCAGGATGCACCCCCCACCTGCTGTGAGTGCGTCTCGGAGAGCAGGGATGGAACTCCGTACACAAGCAGGAGGGAGGACTGAGTTATGGAAATAGCAAGATGTAAACCCCATGCTTTTCACAGACAGACTTCCGCAAATGTTCCCTTGTTGGATGGGTGCTGATTCCTGGCTCCTGGCACAGCTGAGATTTCCCACATGTGCATAGAAACAACAGAGGGCGCAGGGAGGAGTGGGATCCAAACATTATGACATAATCTGAAAATCCTCACGTTTGTCAAGGACCTCCAATGTGCTGATCTTCAGGGGTTTCTGTCTTTACCAGGAGCACAAGGTAAATTTGCAAGATTATTAGAAAAGACAAGACAGTATAGCAAGCAGTGAGTTATGCAATCTGTGACAGAGAAGCTGAACCTTCTGACAGGAGCAAAGTTAATGCAGACTAGAGTGCTTGGGGCAGGCTCTGAGGGACAGGGAGCTGGTGCGGGTCAGGGAGGTGCAGCAGGGTGCTGGAGAACAGGATGCAGGAAGACACAGAAACAAGAATGAGTGACATGGTTTTCACATGGTACTTGGAAAGATACAGGCTACAAAATCTTATGCATGACATAATTCCAATTTTGAAAAAATTAGAAGTATTCAGACTACATAATGTTCAGATTCAAATAACAAAATGTTTAAAATGTCAGTAATACTTATCGTTGGGTGACTTTTAGTTTCTTCTTACTTTGTGGTATTTTCTAACTATTTGCAATGACCCATCCTTGTAAACCGGAAGAGACAGCACTGGTCCTCGCCCAGAGTGGGAAGTGGGCCTCGAGGAGCACGTGCAGGACACCTGGTGAAGCTCGGGAGGCGTCAGGGAAGCTGGTTCCAGGCTGTGGGAACCAGGCGGGCAGGGCCTCGGGCGAGGGGTGAGCAGTGCAGGCTGTGTTTGAGACCCTCCAGGAGCAGCAAGCAGGGTGAACCGGGCAGGATGAACAGGTCTGGGGCTTTTGAGTTACAAGTTCACCCCACGGGAAGGAAAGGCTCCTGCAGGGCTGCGAGGACAGTGAGATCTAGCGACAGAGCAGAAGAACAGCTAGTCAGCTGGCAGGCGAGGTGCGTGGGGAGGCACCCGGATAGCTTCTCACCACAGATCTGCCCGCCCCCTTTGCGCGAGCTGAGGGTGCCCAAGTCTTCCTCGCTGGGTGGGAGATCTGAGGACAGTGCTTGCCTGGGATCATCCCTAGCTGGCCCTCTGAGGGGAGGCCAGGCCCACTGCCCGTCTGCAGTCTGCAGCCGCAGGCAAGGGAAGTTGTTTCCTTTGCTGAGTCCGGCTGTGACTGTGGTGCTGAGAACACGGTTCTCTGTGGCGGCCGCCACATCAACCCCTAAGGAGACACAAGTGTCCCTGGCAGCACGAACTTTACCTTGGGCTGCCTGGAAAGCTGGAGGACGTCAAAGGCATCATCACGTGAGAGTTACAGTCAGTGTGACCCAAGGCCAATTCCAGGTGGCCGGAAGCTGGAGAGGCTTTGTGACTGGCCAGCAGTTGTGATAGAAAATCAATAGAGTATTGATCACTTGTATTCCCAGAAGGGCTTTTATTTGTCTGGTCCAGTGGGTGAGGCCACACCATGCTGACACCCACCTGTGTGCCAGGATCTCGAGCAGCCCCAGGGAAAGCCCCCAGGGGAGCTCCACATGCAGGCTTTCACGTTCTGGGGACTCCTGCAGAATGAGAGGTGACCTAGTGTCAGAGGCACAGTGCTCTGAGCAGATGCTTCAGTAGTCAGACTCCCTTCACTATGATTCCAGAGCGTTCTGCACCCCTGACCACTGCTGTCCAGAATCTGGAGAGGTCGAGATGGGCTTGAGGATAAATGTGGCCCTCATCTAGGTGGTCACCTGCCTGCTCTAGGACTGTGCTCCAGATGCACGACTTGTCTCTGTGAGAGGGTAGTGCCTCTCCCTCCTGTCAGAATGACCCGCACTGCTCCACAGATAGCAAAACTGTGAGTTTTCTGTGGACATCATTTCCATCCGCATGGTGAGCTGAAAGCAGTAAGAATCCTCAGATTCTCATGTAGTTTGTGCTGACATCTTTGAGTTGTAAGCAAAGGGCTTTTCCTTCACGTTTGCAGTAACCATGGTGCAAGGCAAGCACTTCATAAATATCCTTTTTGTGAGTTAATGGACTGAAGTAATAGTAGTAAGACTTATTTTTAAATTTAAAAGCACTAAAAATGATACTATGTACAGTACTATGTAGGGATTCAGATAGTATAAAATATGTAAAAATGTGCAGTGTGGTAAATATCAAATGAGCAGTGTCAGGCTGGGAGGGAGGCGTGGGGAAGGGTGTGGAAGGTGTGTTTAACTAGATTTCCAGCCTTTGTTCTTGAGCAGAATGCTGTATTTTTCTTAGCTTTTTTTTTTTTGGTGGTGGTGGGGACACCAGAAACATTGCATAATATCTCTTTAAATACTTGCAACTATGTTGAAAAGATATCCCTAATATAATGCTCACTTCACGGGAGACAAATCGGAGGCAGGAAAGTTGAGCAAATATGCCTGTTTCTTCCCCCAGTGGGCGCATTTTCTGCTGTTGCTTGTTAACTCCTACTCCCTTTCTTATCAGTACCACCCACTGCCCTCCTCCTAGATGGCCCCTTCCAGCATTTCTAAGCAGTTATATCTTTACTACTGCAAGAAGACACGTGGTCTGTGAGTCAGTTTGGAGGCTCTTCCTGCGATCCAGCAGCTGCCTCCCAGCCCAGGGCCTCCTGAATGAAGAGGTCCCATGTGGTGTGAGCGAGGAGAGAACCTGTGCTACTCACTTGCAGATGTCAGCTCTTGGAATTCTCAGGGCAGCTACCCTGCTGTGGAGGCAGTGGGGTGGTGCAGTGGGGCTCAGCTGCCTGCCTGCCCAGGTGAACATCACAGGGTTGCAAGCCACTGTGGCTGATCACACCCGACTGCCCTGCACTGTGCCATATGGGGCGCATGGTGGACACACTGTGGGTGCTCGAGCTTGTGGCAGTTGTGTACACTGGGAGGTTCCTCTGGGATCTGAGGAAGCTCCCAGGCTGCAGGACACTGGCTCACCAAAGTGGTTCCCTACACCCTGAAGGTACAAGCGCAGGCAGGAAGAAGGCAGGGGGCTTCTGTTTGTCACAATGGAAATAATCTCATTTTAGTTTCCGTTTTACCATGTGTTTTATAATTTACATAATGCATTGGCACACTAGTACAGGTGGATGATTTTTAAACAAGTCAGTATACATATGTTGAAGATACATGCTCAAAAATATTTTTATTGAGAGGAATGTAAAGATTTAGAAGTTTAGAGACTAGGCTTGGGGTGCAGCTTAGTGGTAGAGTACTTGCCTAGGACAATGAGGCCCTGGGTTCCCTACAAAAAGGCGATTAGGAGACCCCATAAGGCCTCCCCGCAGAGCTGAGCTGCCTTGTCGAAGAGTGGCCAGCAGCTACTTCCATAGCACCAATGTTGATGAGCACACAAGTGTCGCGTGAGCTCGGGTATTCTAGAGCCGTGTGCTTCCTGGTACCACGTGATGGTGGACATATGGTCACAGCATGCTCTGGGAATGCTGGTGAAATCATGATGCATCAAGAGGAAAACTGGAGAAAGGCATGATGCATCAAGAGGAAAGCTGGTCATTGTTTAAGAGAGCAGGTTTTAAAAGACAAATTCCTGAAAAACTTTTAGAACTGATTATTAAATGGGTGGTTTGTGACCAGTTAGAGGACTCTGGGAGCTGACATAGGTCCACCAGACACAAATCACACCCAGCTGAACTCATCCTTTGTAATACTCAGCAAAGCTTTCTGGGAGGAGCCATTCATTCATTCATCTATGCAGGCGTTCATGGCCCACAGGGAAGGTAATTACTGCACATCTATTAGGTTTACAGCCCTACAGTTGAATGACATCAAGTAAAAAATCTATTGCAGTCTCTGTCCCCCCAAGAACTTTCCTTCTAATAAAGAGACAAGCATACACATAAGTAACTATAATAAAACAAAGGCTTCCTAAACACACAGATGATTAAGCAAATGTGACCAGCACCCAGCAAAACGAAAATACTCTCAGGATGATGACCCCTTGACTGCAAGACCAGCAGTGTCAGTGAGGAGAGAAAATGTTACAACATTTATTTATTTTTTAATATTATATTGAACATTTTCTCCATTTTGCATATTTTTACATTGGCAAAGTCTTGCGTGATTTTGCAGACAAAGTGAAGCCACTTGAGTTGGGTAAAAGGTGATTTGGAACCAGTGGAACAGCTGCATCCAGAGTGGGTTATACGGTGGACAAACATTACCCCGGGGGAGGTCTTTAGTGACATGCCACTGGGCTTCAGTGCCTGCCAGTGCAGTTAGCATACCCAGTTAACTCCCAGGAAGGTAAATGTTTTCAGATAGGTGCAAATGATAATTACATTTTGTGTAGAGAACATGTCCAGAGAATTTTGTCAGAATCCCTGAAAGACCTGGAGAAACTTGGACAAATAGAAAGTGAACAGTCTGCCCTGCATAGCCTCAGGTTCTGTATCTGTGGGTTTAACCAACTATAAATTGAGAATATTTTGAAAAAATAAAGACAACACAACAATAAAATAATATGAATTTTATAAACAGCATAACCACTATTTCTATAGCATTCATATTGTATTGGATGCCACAGACAATCTAGAGATTATGCAGTGTATGTGGGAGGAGCTGAGTAGGTTATTCCTAAGCACTGCATTGTGTTCTGTTTCAGACTTGAGCACCCAGGATTTTGATATCCATGGCAGACTTTGGAACCAGCCTATGGGTTCAGCAGGGTGTGTATGGAAAAGTAGTGACAGTGACAATAGATGCACTTGCTGAGCATAGCTGCGTGTGGGCCCCTGCAGCAACTGAGCCTGCATTGTTTCCCTGAGTTCTTACGGAAGCCTTAGAAGGCCCATGCCATGCCATTTCCACTGTACTGCGGCAGGGATTGAACTGAAGGTGTCCACTAGTTGTCAAAAGATCTCTAGAGAATCAGCTTAAAAGGAGAAAAGGTTTATTTTGGCTCACTTTTCAAAGGGTTCAGTCCATGGTCATCACCCTGTTGCCTTGGGCCTGTGGTGAGACAGTTCATCGTGGTGGGACCATGATCTTAAGGAAGGAGTTACATTTGAGAACCTAAGCAATCATTTCTCACTTAGTGCTCAGACTGCAGTTGAGGATGGGTTAATGAAATCACAAACACATTTGGGATGTTTTCTCTCAGCCCACAGACACAATGATGCACACCAGTTCTTCACTCTTGTGAAGAAATGTTTTTGATGTCTTGCTCAGTTATCCAAAGCAAGCTATGAAACGTCACAGGTTCCATGCTTAGAACGAGGTGTGCATTTGTGTGTAGCATGTGTGCACATCCCAAAGCCTGTAGGAATGTTCCGCGAGTAACGGCAGCAGGCACATGTAGAACACAGGTTCAGGCAAGGCTCTGTCAAGGCTCTGCTGCCTGTTCGTCCTCTTGACAGCTCCTGGCTCAGCACTTCATCTCGTCTCCTGGAGGACGTCATCCGGAGGCTCAGAGACGTTAGGAACACACCCAGGGCATGCAGCTACTAAGACTTCCAAGTGTGCTCGTAACCTGTGTGCAATATAACCTTCCCGCAATGCCTTGGCTCTGTGCATATCTGGGCACTGAGAGTATGAACTATTTTGTTATTTTTCTAGGTTATCTGATTTGTATTTTGTTTTAAGAATTATTATAGTTATAATAATGATTACTATTGATGCTGGTGATTAAAGCCAGGGTCTTGCATCTGTTAGGCAAGTGCCCTACCACTGAGTTACACTTTGATTTTAAAGAACATTTTAACATCAGCTGTGTATCTAGTCAAATATGTGTGCTCCCCTAGTTAGATAGGACTGGAAGTCATCTTAGTCCGAGCCCAGCCTGAGCATCTTAGTGACTTAGAAAGACCTTGTCTCAAAATCAATATGAAGGGTTGGGGATGTAGGTCAGTGCGAAGGCACCACCAAAACAAAACAAAACGATGACAACAACAGAGACCAAAGCTCTACAGAGAGCACATCTGACTCCTGGTCCAGTGCTTCTGGGAACAGCTATTCTAGAACTGAAGCAAGGCCCAGGCGTTGGGTGGGGCGGAGCTGCGCAGTGGGGCTGCTGAGTCCTCTAAACTGACAGCCCCTTCACCGCCCCATTAGCGCAGGGCGGGGTGGTGTCACGGGCACTCATGTCCTCTCCTGCCGAGACTGTTTTAGGGTCAGACAGGTGCTGACCTGCAGCTGACCAACCTCACTATCTCTGCAGACAAGGAACTCACCTTCTTCTCCTGTTTGCAGTGGGAATCCAGTCCTCCTCCCGATCCTTTCTCCTCACTGCGACACTATCGGGGGAGTTTTTATGGTATGAAATCTGGCTTTCTTCTCTTGAACCCCAGGCTTTTACCTTCGATTTAAAAATAAAAGGAAATGGATGCCCTAGAGTTGATCAGTGATTTTACTGGTTACTGCCCTACCACACATCATGTTCACCTTTGTTACCACCACCACCTAAATTTCACACCCTGTCCCTGGCTGTGGAGCTGTGATGTCCCTGCTCTTGGATATAGTTGTAATGTTGGGTCAAAAGAGGCAGGGCCATGGTGACTTCACTTTTTTCTCTGGATTTTGGGACAGTCAGATAAACAGCCTATCAGTGATTTGAAGCTGGTCTCGTTTGTGTGCTAGTCTCACACTGGAGGCAGGGCAGTGCTGTGGGTAAGGGAGGCTACTGTAGAGTGAGACTTGGACCTTGTGCTGTTGCCTCACTAATTCTGTGACTTTGGTAACCACCTCTGCCACCCCTGTTTCTTTATTTGTAAGATGGGTTTGTCACAGTTTCTACCCCCATCAGATTGTTGGAGGCATAAGTTAACAATGGCTGTAAACACTGGGTCTGTGTGTGTTCTCTTACTGTTGCTTACCAAGTAGCCTGGCAGGGGCAGAATCCGTCTGTCCTTTTTCAAAGCCAAATGCAGTGGGAGCTGGTGAATATTCAGAGAAAGAAAGAATGAATGAATGAGCAGGTACATGGTAAGTACTATTGTCATCACACCTTTAATTCTTCCATCACTCCTCTTCTAAGGATGAAAAGTAGTATCAGGCATGGCATCACACACCCACAACCCTGGCACTCCAGGAGCCTGCGGCAGGAAGATCACGGTTGGAGCCCCGCCTGGGCAACTTAGTAACACCATGTCTCAAAAGATTAGAGCTGCTGGGTTGTACAGTAGCGGCCAGGTGCCCCTGGGTTTGAGCCCAGTGTGGGGAGGGATTAGTTTCATTGATTTTTATTTCCTGTTTTTCTCACCTCTGCTGACAGTGAGATTCTTAACATTGGGTGACGGTCAGGTGACTCCAGAAGCAGGAGAAGGGCTTGTAGGTTGTAGAATTATCACACCAAACAATTAAGAGTGCCGTCGTCACGATCTGCAGCCCTAGGACACCCTGCTGCCTCGCTATTATCTTTTCCCTTCTTTTTCTTTGTTCCCCTCTTTTCATCCAGTTGTAGAA
This sequence comes from Dasyprocta punctata, assembly GCA_004363535.1. Classification (NCBI taxonomy): domain Eukaryota; kingdom Metazoa; phylum Chordata; class Mammalia; order Rodentia; family Dasyproctidae; genus Dasyprocta; species Dasyprocta punctata. The sequence goes on from RJWM01000275.1 coordinate 50,436, forward strand.
AACACAGGGGATTTGTAGGCTCTGCTCTCAGGACAAAAGCCTCAGAAAAATGCTACTGTGTCCTGGGGCCACAGTTTCATTCCGAGGTTGAGGATGCCACAGTGCTTGCCGCGCTATAGGAGGCCGGCCTGTGCCCCTGGTGTGTGCCTTCCAGGCCCTTCCACAGAGCCCGAGGCAGGGCCATTTCCGCGCCTTTTCACACTCACCCTCTCACACTTTTGAACAACCCATTGGTGTTCTTTGGGTGTCCATACTGCAAGCAGCCTTTGAGCGTGGGTGCTGTGTCCATCAAGAATTTCACGACTCACTGAAAAGGCCATGAAGACGCATCTGCCCCATTTCTCCAGCTTTATCTCTGAGTGGCCACTTCCTCATACACCTCAGCCACACCTCAGCTGTCACTCACAGCTGCAGCAGCCAATGGGAGAATTCCTCGGTCTTTTCTTAAACCTCCTGGACTACACCAGTGTAAAGCGCTAACCTGTGTGTATGTGTGTGTGTGTGCACGCGCGCGTATGCATGGTACGGCCATTGTACACTATGCCCACAGCCCTTGTTTTTTATTTTTCATTTCAAGACAGGATCTCTCTAAGTTGTCTAGGCCAGGCTCAAACTTTCAGTCCTCCTGCCTCAGCCTCCCAGCATGCTAGGATTACAGGCATGGGTCGTTGCAGCCAGCTTGAAATACAGTTAAAAATACGGATCTCTTAACAAACTTGTCACCTGAATGAACACAGAATGTTAAATAAGGCAAATCAGCAGTCTCACTTCCACCCAGTTACTCTTTCATTAAAAAGGAAGTCCAGTCAGGTGCAGTGGCACACACCTGCAATCCTGTACTTGGGAGGCTGAGGCAGGAAGATGGCAATGAATTTGAGGCCAGCTTGGGCTACATAATGAGTTCAAGGCCAACCTGAACTACCACTTGAGACCCTGTCTCAAAAAATAAATAAATAAATAAATAAATTGATCTTGAGACTACGTTATTTTATAGTCATTGATTAATCTCACTCATACAAAAATCGTTGCAGAGAACAGGAGGAGAAGGAAAGTCAGCCGACTTGTTTATGGGCGAGTATAGCATTGTGACGAAAAGGGAGACAATACGGTGATAGCCCGTTGTCAAGCAGCTCTGAGCTTGGCCTTTCCACTACACAAACAGCAAAGTCTGAAAAAACTTTGCTCAGTGTTGGTAACTTTGCTTGGTAGTCGAACCAAAAATCTGACTTAAAAAAACCCTGTGTAGGCAGTGAGTGAGTCTCGTCGCACCTCGCTGTGGACACCAAGGGGCGACAAAGGCTCCAAAGTTAGTGATACAGCAGTACAGGTAAGAGGAATACCGTGAGAACCATAACAAGGAAAGAAATCATTGAAATTGTGTTAAAGGCCTGGAAAATGAATTAGTAAGTGTAATTTTGGGGCCCCAGTACCTATTACTTAGTTTCCATTCTTTTTTTTTTTTTTTTGAACCAGGGATTGAACTCATGACCTCGTCCTTGCCAGGCAGCCGCTTATGTTGCTGAGCTATATCCCTGGCCTTTTCTATTATTTCTTATGAGTAATATATGTTCAGTTCTCAAACTTTCCAGTGTTCAAACACGAATTTGGAACAAATTGAGTTCGACATCCAAGGCATCGCTGCATATGGTTAAAGTTTCTTACAAAGCAGATGGTATGACGTCACCGCGACAGACACTTGGGCTCATGAGCTGCAGGACAGGGTCGCTGCCCCAGCAGATTCGTGCCCATGGGGACGAAATGTCTGACTGAGATGATGCGGTAATGCAGTATGAAGAGAGGACTTGGTGCTAGGATAATTGCTTCTCCATATGGAAAAAATGAGCACTCTTTCCGCAGTACACACGAAAGTAGACAGGTGAGGCTACAGACCTAAATATGGAAGGCAAAATCCTACACTGCTTACCATTTGGATCTTTCACTGTCCACCAAGGGACTGTATATGGAAGGCTCAGCCCCCAGCCCTTGCTACTTTAAGGATGTGGGGCCTGGAGTAAGGAAGTCAGATCATTTGGGTGTGTCCTTGGAGGGGGCCCTGGGACCCTACCCCTTCCTGTCTTCCTCTCTGCTTCCTGGCTGCCCCAGGTGAGAGGTGAGTAGGTGTCGCTTGCCATGTGCTCCCAGCATGTTGTGCTGTGTCCCTAGGGTGAAAGCAGTAGAACCAAGATACCATGGACTGAAACCAGTGCAATGATGAACCAAAATAACCCTTTCCACCTGTAAGTTGGTTATCTTAGGTATTTTGTCACAGTGATGGAAAGTTAACCAGTTTTCCTTATAACACAGGAAAATAGTTTTATGAATTTAGGGTAGGCAGACTTCATAAACAAGACAGAGGAAGCATAAACCATAAAAAATCATTAATACATTGACTACATTAAAATTGACAACTTTTGTTTATCATATGACACCATCTGAAAAGGCAAAATGAGGAGTCACACAGTGGGAGAAGATACTTTCAGCGCACATAACTAACATAATCAGTATTCAGGCTAGGTAGAGAAATTCTGCCCCTCAATAAGAAAAGACAAACAGTGTAACAGGAAAATAGGAAAAGGGCTGGAACAGTAATTTCACAGAAAAGGAAAAATAAATGACCAATAAACACGTGCAAAGATGCCTAACCTCATTAGTAATCAAGAAAATGCAAATGAAAACCACAGTGTCATGCCATTTTCCACCACCTAGATCAACAGTAATTTAGAAGACTGATAATATCCAGTGTTGATCAGCTTGGGGAGCAATTGCTTGCCTGCTATGGGGAGTGTAAATTGGAAAAACCAGTTTCAAAAACAACTTGGCATTATCTAATAAAGCTGTGGGCAGATGTACAATTCCGTAATTCTACTCTTGCTAGCATCAGCCTGGGCAGATCTTGCAGAGAGGCACCAGGAGGCTTGATCATAGCAATAATGCTTTAGCAGCAGAAAGCTGAACTGCTCACATTCTAATAGCAGTAAAACGAACAAAGTGTGTGGTATCTGCCTATAATGGAATATGATACAGCACTGAAAATAACCTACAAACTGAATCTCAGGAATATCATGTTATATCAAAGAAACTAGTAGCAGAATCTCTGGGGATAGTTCATTTATCGAGTTAGAATGCATGCAAAAGCTGTGTAGAGATATGTACGTGGGGGAAAAAGTATAAAGAGAGGCATGGAATAATAAACACAAGATTTTGAGGAGTGTTTTGTCTGTATATTTATTTTTTTTAATTTTATTTGAGTGAAGAAAAACAAAATAAACAAAAACAACAACAACAACAAAAAAAGATGACATATATAGTAAAAACAACAAGCAAAAGAGACAAGCAAATGTTGTCTGTATAATAGAAGGGAAGTGACATAACATAGAAGGAATCAGATAAGAGACCAGGGCAGGGGCTCCTCTAACCTCTTTGTTAAGTCGGTCATGAGTATATGACAGTGATTTTCTAAATCTTTCCTTATGCCTTACATAGATAAAGTATAGATTTTTTTGTATTAAAAATTCATGGGATTAGTAAACAGCAAACTTAGTCAGTTACTGCTAAGTCAGGGGGATAGGATAAAATGCATTCTATTATAGTCTATAGTGTTTTGTGTCATTTAAAATCTGACATGAGCTGCAAAATTTAATGAGGATGAAAAGTAAATACAAGAGGGATCATACAGAAATTCTCTGTAATTTTCTTTTTCTTCAAATTGTTTCATTAAATAATACAGTAAAAGAAAATGCATAATGAAATGAGAGGGTGGAGGGAATTCATCAGAAGGCTCTGTCTGGTTGCATTGTGACACGGAAGGAGACAGAGATTATGCACAGTGCTTCCATTTTTCAAATTCTTTTTTCGGGGAAAATGTCATTACTTTCATAATTAAAACTCTGAAAACCTCTTCCAACTATTTGCCACTTTTTAAAAATGGAACACTAGGATGAGACTACTTGGAGCATTCAACAGAGAGCTGTTGGTTCCTACGTGTTAAGGAGACAGTATCCAAAGCCTGAATCCAGAAGCAGAATGGCAAGCTCAGCCCTGGCCCCCGGTCCAGACTGCCTGGGGAGGACCTGGCTGTGCCTCTCTGCAGTAGGCTCGTTTCTCCCGGGCTCGGGGCCTGCTAGGCCAGTGCTCACCACTCAGCTGTACCCAGGCCCACCGCGAGGACTTCGTGATTCCTCCGAGCCTCAGTTTCCTCCTTGTAACCAGGGCCTAGGGTAATGAAGATCTCAGGGAGTAATCGAAGGATTGCGTGAGTTAGTATTTCATACCAAGGCTTGGGCCTGCACCAGCGCCTACGAACATGGCGTGTTTATTTGATAAATAAATACAGGACACAACGAGAGCAAGGACTTTTAAAGAGAGAAGTTGAAACAGGAGAGTGCTAAAATTTCCAGGGACTCTTTCTCACCAGCCAGAACCCGAGGTAACAGGTGGCCTTGGGCTCCAGCGTGGGCACAGATTCTGTGACCCCTTTCAGAGAGTAAAGGAAGAAGAGGCCCGAGCCAGCAGCAAACTGATGAAAGTCCTCGGGGACAGTCTGCAGGTGAAGGACTCGCAGGTCATCTTGGGGTGCTGTGTCCAGTGACCAGGGGGGCTCAGGCATGAGGGAGTCTGCTTGGGAAGGGGCTCACTGATCCCCAAGGGCATCCAGCCCCTGCTTATGGTTGGATCTGCGGGGACAGAGTCTGAAGCTGCTGGTGGGGTGGGTGGGTGCTCAGTGGGGATACTCTGAGGTTGACTGGGTCCCCAAGGTGCTGCGCTGCCAGGGTCCCAGACCGCAGGGACCTGTGAGCCACTGCTCCCAGGCTGAGACTTGGGATGGCAGCTTCTTCCTTGGGGGCGCTTTCTACACCTCGTCTTGTGCTGCTTCAGGCCCCCGGGTTCCCCCTCTTCCCTGGATGGCGACGTAGCTTCCTGTCTCGGTGCTCTCACCGGTGAAGCCATGGGCTGCTTCCAGGTGCTTTTACCAGTGCTTCCTGGGAACAAGCCTGCCACCCTCGGCCTGAGTGAGCACAGGTGCTGTGGGCTGGGTCTCGCACACGCCTTTGGAGCAGTGCCTTGTGAACAGAGGCGTTTGAGATGCTCTCGGACAAGACCTGTTTTGTTTGGGTTTTAGCCTTCTGGCCCCCTTTAAAAGAAAAAAGAAAAATGCTATGATCTGTGATTCCTCTTTTCGAGGGGCACCTGCTTAGGGATGTGTGCTGTTGTGAGCTGGTCTCGGACTTGCTGTCAGGTGCTGACCAGCCAGAGATGCTGCCCTTGGGGCAGGGGGCTCTCTGCTGCATGGGTCCGGCAGCATTTCCTCACAGCGGGCTGCTTTGGTTCTGCTCAGAGCGTGAAGCCAGATGGCTGCTCCTCGGGGATCTGGACCAGCCTCAGTCTAGCAGCAGGGAGACCCGGGTCACTGAAGAAGGGTGAAGAGACCCTTCTCAGGAAGGGCCCTAACCGGCAGCCCAGCTGTCCAGAAAGGAAGCTCTGAGCCCTTGGACACACAGTGGCCCCTCCCTGAGCTCGCTCCAGCTCCAGGGAAGCAGGACTCACAGTTCTGTTCCTTTGGGTCTCCTGGTCCCTCTGCCATCCACCACCTGCCATTTCAGGGCAAGTGTCTCACTGGATAAAGCTGCCCTGGACAGATACCACTGCACTCCGTCACTGCCCTGGATGGGCACTGCAGGAACCTGCCCACCTCACCCCTGCTGGGGACTCGCCTCTGCTGCCCAGGCACCTGGCTCTTCAGGACCCCTGTGTTGTTAAGACTATGCCTGGATTCCCTACAAGTGGGCAGGTAGGCAGTGGGCCCCAGAGAAGCAGGGAAAGCAGGGGCTGCAGCCAGAGTCCTATGGGGCCCTCCCCAATTTCTGAGCCCCAACCGGCACCACCCTCCGTGATAAGGACCGTGGATGGGGGCAGAGGCTGTGCACACCCGCGGCTGCAGCTGCTCCTTGGGAAGCCACGGACCTGGCGGCATGAGGGGCTTCCTAAAAGTGAGTACAGGGGCTGCGCAAGGGGTAGGTGCTGGGGACAGCAGGGCAGGCAGGGTGTGGCCTGGGACCCCTTGCTGTGGCCCTGGCTGCCGCTGGCTCTGCCTTTGAAGGTGACTGCCACCTGGCTCAGTTAATCCAGGTCGTGTGTTTGTCACAGCCAGAGACTTGCTCGGCCAGCGCCTCTGCTCCACCTGCATCGGGGCTGGGGGGATGTGCATGATGATCACCCTCGCCTTGAGACGCTCTCCTTTGACTTCTAAGCAGTGCATTTTTCGGTGCCATGTCCTGGGTGCCAAAGGGCCTTGTGAGGCTGTACCTCTCTGCCGGGGCCTCGCACCCTCCTCTGGAAGGGGCTTGCTTGCTTTCTCTAAACCCGCAGAGATGAGTCACCTAGTGGCCACACCGTCTCTGTTTTTGAAACGCTAAACTTTGGATTTGTACTGCTAACCAGAGGGAAGAAGGCTAAGGAAGCAGAGAAAAGGCGCCAGCGTGGCCCTGGGAGACAGGGCTGGTGAGTATTTGACAGTGATAACAGTGCGCTCCGGGGCTCCGTGCGGCCCCGCAGAGATAGGGCCTATCGCCGCTCACAGCTCACCAGCTGCTCTTTCTGCTTGTCCTGTTCCAGGGCACGGTTCTTGGTGTTTTGCTGATGGACTCAGAGGCCAGAGCTGGACATCAGGTCACCTGCTCGGAGACCTGTAATGACAGGGACTCTGGTTTGGTGGCTAGTGGCAGCGCCTCTACTCTGACCTGCCTGTAGGTCATGAAGAGCGATTTCCTTTTGGCAGTCCAGTCTCCAGTTTTCCTTTTCTAATTGGTTTCTTTTCTTAAAGAGAGGAGGCTCTGTGGGGCGCAGGGAATCCATTTATCACACTGTGGCGGCCCTAGTCAGCTTCATCTGGGTCCCCTTCTGCTGCTCCTCAGGAGGCCCTAGGGTGCCAGGGCCCTAAGCCTGAGGCTGCTCACCGTGGAGCACATCGGTGGGCAGGGCCACCAGGGCCTTGCGGGCCCATGCGGGAGCCCTGTGGCTTGCGGGACTGAGGAGCACAGAAGAGCAGGACGCCCCTCAGTGGCCGGGAACCACCGTTTGTCTGTGTCTGAGTTTCCTCATCTTAATGCGTTGAAGTTCCAGGTACCCCCCAAAACTGTTCAACAATGTCTTTGCAAAGCTAGCTGGCTTCCTGAGACTAATGTAGTGTTCCGGTGGACACCATCTAGGTGGTGACAATCTCCTTTTCCCTCACACCTGCCACATGGTGAGAATAGACACCCAGTCATGGGCACTTTTATGTCAAAAGTTACCCTGAGTAAAACTGCAAGGGAGGCAGAGCCCACGCTGTGGGCATGCCCGGCTGCGCCACCGCGGCCTGTGCTGCCTGCTGCTGGCGGCCTCGGCTCTCCTGGCCTGGGTTCAGGTCCTGTAGGCAGGGACCTGGCTCAGACACGCTTGCGTGGCTCTGTGAGAGCAGAGCCGCCATGCAGGGCCTGAGTGTACGCTGCTCTTGGACGTGGCGAGGTCTTCTTCAATCCGGGTCCAGCTCCTGGCTGTCCGCTCTTGATGTTTTGTTTCTTTGGTGCTGGGGTGCAGCCCAGGGCCTTGGCCTGCGAGACCAGTGCTCCTCTCCAGGCACACTCGGGTCCCTTCCATCCTCAGCGTGCTTTTCACCCACGATCAGTGTGATTTTGGAAACAGGCGGGTCTCACCCTATCACTTCCTGGCTTCACCCAATTCTGAGCGTGGAGTCCAGACACCTTCGTGTGGCTCTGCCGGTCACAGGCCTGCTGCCTTTCCAGCTGCTTCTGCCTCGGCCTGCCTACCCCTGGGCCTCTCGTGGGACACCATAAGCTCCATGTGGGTGTGTCTGGTGCTACTGTCACTCACCATTATAAGCGTGGCATTTAGCATGTGCCTGCACATAGTAGGCGCTTGTTAAATATTGGTGACACTGCTGATGAACAATGAAGGACTTGCAAAATGCCTCACGGCTGCTCACCAGCGTGGTCACAAACCTGTCCCTCAGCAATGGTTCTTGCAGCATGTGCAGACGACTTCTTAGACCAGTGTGCTTGGGATTGCTTCAGACTGCTAAGGTAATTCCTCCTTCATTTGCCTCCCAGTGCAGCTTCCCGCATCCCTCCTCTGGGCTCCTCACTTTCCGCCTTCGTGCTCCTGTCTGTGGAGTCCTCCTGGGAGTGAGGTGGGGCGGGGCAGCACTGGTGCCTGACTTGGCTTTGAGTCACTTCCTCCTGTTTCCCCCACACCCACTGAGGTCTCCACTGTGGAGCAGAAAGAGTAGGTTTGTTAACGGAATTGATTTAAAACTAGTGGATGAGCCTGAGCTTTTCTTTTTCCTTTGCCCAAATCCTGAGCGTTGGCTGTGAGAAAGACACGGGGCTGTTAATTTGGAGAGTGACTCTCCTGGCAGGCGGTGGTCACAGCCTAACAGCCTGTGTCCCAGCTGACCCCAGGCTGGGCACCCCAGCTCCGGACTGCAGCCCTTGTGGACCTGCTGGCAAGCTTGGGGCTCGTCATCCTTCTCTCACAAGCAGTGGCAACCAACTAACGATCAGCGGAGAGCAGAATGGCCTTGGCCCCTGTCTCCACACCCCACTGTTCCCCCTCCCTTGGAGGCTGATTTCTTGCCCGCATGTGCTGTCCCAGCACAGCAAGGGAAGCCACGAAGGGAGGACCAGCAGCCGCTGAAGGCTGTTAGCTTGCAGTGGAAGGGCAGGGCACAAAGGCCGTGCGGGCCACCTGAGCAAGAATATGTGCATGGGCACCGCCCTGGCCCTTCTATTTCACAGGAAGGCTGGACAGTGCTGTCCTTGCTGGGGTACAGGCAGGCCCCAGTTGTCTCTGGAAGGCAGGGGGAAGTCTCTCTGAATCTACCTGGGGAGACAGTGGTCAGAAAACCACCCTGGCCTCTGCAGAAGTGGGATGCAAAGCAGTATTTTGGAAGACAGAGCACCTGGTTTTGATTTCCTTTAGGAAGTTAGTGCCTGTGGAAGCTAAACCGAAGCTGGTGTTGGCCCAGTCCTTCCCCTCCATTCCCTAGTGGCCCGGCAGTTGATCAAGGAGAGTGATGACTAGAGTCTAGCTGCTCGGAAAACCCAGCTGCAAGGCCCTCCCTTCTCACATCTGTGTAACATCCACATCTGTCCCTTCTGAGTCCCCAAGTTTCTGTCTCTCAGGTGTTGTGTGAATTCCTCGGTCCTAGACACTTTCATCACACATTTGCCACGAAGCCCAGGTTTTAATCACTGCAGAGTGACCCCTAGGTTCTTTGAGGAGTTGTCTCTGAAAGCTGTCCATTAATGCACACATTTGAACCTTTACAGTAGGGTCTGGAGCTGTACATTTGTGATCAGGTGAGACAGAGTTTGGCATCCAGTGTATCCAGATGGGCAGGGTATGAGGGTGGGCCAGGGCCCTGGTAACTGGAGAAGGCCAAGCTTGCTTCCCTGGTTGGGACAGTGACACTGGACTTCCAGTTGCTTCCCAGTCCTCAACCATCCAAAGTCCCTGTCTCCTAACAGTCTGGTCTATCACAGCATGGAGCGTACAGGTTGATGGGACAGGTTGGTCTCAGAGCAGACCCAGGGGCAGTGAGGGACATGCTCGCATTCTGAAAACCTGTCCTCCCATCCCAAGCATGCTGACACTCTTGCTTTGTGTTTCTGTCCCTCTGCCTCTGCAGTCCCAGGGGCCAGACCAGGGCAGGTGGCCTTGCCCAAGTGGGATCTAAATCCTGACTGGCAGCCTCACGCAGTGGTCCAGTATTGCAGCAGATGGTCCAGCCTGTGGGCTTTACAGCTGGAAAATCTGAGTGTTTGCGCTGCCACTTCCCAGATGTTCTCCTTGGGCTTGATGCATAATCTCCCTGTATCTCTGTTCCTCCTCTGAGCCCCCTGGGGTTGTTGGAAGGAATATATGAGATCAGTGCCTCACACTTCAGAAAATGTTGATTATTATAATTTTTTTCTTGCAATTTCAGGTTCTCATATCAGTAACTTTCAACATTCTAAGAACTTTGGAAATTTTAGAGAGATCTTAAACATACTTTCCACATACCTTTTATTCAGGTCAGTGGAATTTGCTGAGTAGAAAACAGAAATAAATAACACAGTCCCTGATCTTCAGAAAGTGGTAAACTCTGCACTAGTGGGTTGAAACCAGCACAATAGAAAGTGAAATGAGGAATTCACCCCTTGGATTGTTCCACTGGTCAGGATAAGAAGGGAATCCACTAGGGAAGCATCTTAGAGGTGCCATGTGGTGAGTTTCTGAACAGCAGCCCAAGACTTGATTCTATGGATGTTGGGGAATGAGCAAAGGTTTCCCAGTAGGAAAGTTTCAAGATCTGATTTGTATTTCAGGAAGCTTCCTCTAGCAGGGTAGCCGGGGTGGGGCACACTGGAATGGAAACCAGTTAGGAAAATACCACCCTTCTCCAGGTAAGGATTTATGAGGTCCAAGAGCAAGGGCAATGGGAGATAATTAACTTTCCTGAGTCCTACAAAGCCCTACATGATGGGGACTTCCAACAGCTAGTTTTCTCATCTTTACTTAAATGTCACATTAGAAGGACTGTACAAAATAGTACTCTCCTCCTCACTGCCCTGCTTTATCTATTTTACAGCATTAGGGATCAAATTCAAGGCCTCATGCACACAAGTGCTTTACCTAAGCATTAATGCTCTACTTTCCTGTTTTATTCTCACCTAAAATCCTTACTACTATGTACCTAGTTGTAGGGTTCCTTCTTTTAGATTGCAATGTCTAGAATATTAGCTCCATGAAAGTAGAGCTGGTATATTTCTTAGCACTGACACTGGCCAGTGCTCTATAGTACTCTTGAACAAACTTCAAAAAGGAATGAGACACTTGCCTTATCAATGTAAGCTTACTAACTCAGTGACTTTCAATCAAGGAGTAGAGCTTTTCATTCACAAGGACAGTCAGACTAGGGCTCAGAAGCATAGCCTGTGCAATGTGGAAAAGCACTACAGAAAGATTCCAGTAACTTTCTTAACCTGCATTAAAAGTCACAGCATCAAGCCTGAGGCTGAGGCAAGAGAATCGCTGTGAGTTTGAGACCAGTTTGGGCTACAAAGTGAGCTCAAGGTCAGCCTGAACTGCATAGTGAGACCTCAACTCAAAAAAACCAAAAAAAAAAAAAAAAATCACACCACCAAACGGAATATTCTGCAACCATTCCCCACAGAGATAAATATTTATTACAAACTGTAAAAATTAAAATTACTAAATATCAGAGTCATACATCAAGACTTATTATGCCACAATAGGCGACTTTAGGAGCCTTGCTTTATAGGCGAGAAAAGAGAAGCCCAAACCATACTGCCAGTGCTTTGTAGAACCTGGAGTTAGATGTGGCTTCCTCTTTAGAACTGGGTTATTCTCACTGCCAAGCCACCTGCATGTTACTCTACATTAAAAACGAGGGAGCAGTCTTCCCAAATTAGGAAGGGTGCTGAAGTCAGGCTGGTGTCCGGGGCGTTGACTGGCTGCTAAACATGTGCTTTGTGGTCTGGATCCACTGGATCTCAAGGCATGGCTGGATCTCAAGGCATGGCCATGGATCATGGGTCTGGAGACCGACTGGATAGTACATCAGCAGGATGGTGTGACACAGAAGCAGGACTTGTACCCTGCTGTGCCTGTGTGGTGTTGTACATGTTCTCTGGTCAGTGAATGCTTCCCATTGAGAAAATCCAAGTCGCAGTTGGTTAGAACTGAAGGTCCTGGTCAGTGTGCAATCAGAGAAACAGGAGACGAAACGGTCTTGAAGAGTGTGTCATCAGCCTGCGTAGGGCCTGATGAATCATTCATCCCAGAGCTGAGAGTGTTGTGTTGGTGACAAATTGCTGATTCAACAGCAGTGGCATAGAAAATGAGTGTCCCTGCCTGATGCCAGCCCTGGCCCCCTTGCAGCCGCTGCTGGGACACTTGCTGAGCAGGCTCTGAAGCCATTTGCTGGCTCGTGGGCTACGGTGCTGTGACGTGGGCCCTCCTGCCATGGGCCACGGAGGCAGGGTGGCGTCTTAGGGGATAGGCTGTCTTAGCCACTTCCGGACCATTGCTGCTTTCTTCTGTCTCCTGCTTCTTTGTTTAGTCTCCATCAGACAAGCTGTGCTGACTCCTGCCTTCCAGGGGTGGCCGGTGCTCACATGTGTCATGGCTCACATGTGGGGCTACCTCTCACAACGTCGTGTGTCACACACTCCCAATTCCTTCTCTCTCCCGGTACCTTGGTGAGGCCAGGCTGGGGTTAGGTACGTACCAGAGCCAGCAAGCGCCAGGCTGTCTCCTCCGGCCTGGGCTCAGTGAGGAACAACCCAGCTCCTTCTCCCAGGTTGAAATAGCCTCGTGGCCAGGCATGTGCAAATCACGCTCCAGGGCCGTGCGCAGCAGGAGCTGTCCAATCCACAGCCAGGCGACCAGCCTCCAAGCCGGGCTCCCCTCACTCTGTTCTGCTGCCCGGGTGCGAATGCTGCCCGTTGGCCACAACAGGTCTGCTTCCTGCTCGGCAGCCCTTGTCCTGCCCCAGCTCTGGTCCCTCCAGGCCACGGCCCTCACCCAGCAGTTCATCTGTCTCTGCCTTCAGAGTCTCTCACACTACATCTGTGGGCGTCGTGTTTAAAAATGTCTGCCTCACCCCACCCAGGGCTTCCTGTGCATGTGTGAAACATGTGAGTGTGTGTCCGGTGGCTGTGCTGAGCGGGTCACATGGGAACTTGTTCCCTCACACCTGCGTGGTCCTTGCGGCAGCCTCTGGAGACAGAGCCTTTCATTAGAACTGAAATCTTTTCCCATTTTGGTTAGAAAACATCTGTAGATGAGTAATGAACTAAATTGGGAAGTTTGGGTTTTCAGTCTCCATCTAGATTATCTTCCAGTGGGGTTTTGAAAAACCAATTAATTTTCAAGGAACTGGACTCTGCATGGGAGAACAGGCCCTGGGATGTGACCCTGCCCTCACAGAGAGCTGAGCAGAGTCAGCAGATTGCTTCGGGACGTGCCAGCTGAAGAGCAGTGCCTTGGGACTGGGGCAGTTGTGCCGAGCCCTCCCCGCCCCAAATGGGATCAACGTGGTGGGCTTTGCTTGCTGGTGTCTAATGTCATTTGTTTGGCGGTGAAGCCGCACCCTACGCAGAGACATTGCAACTGTGAACTAGCGGGGTCTGTCTCGGAGACACCCAGCTTACTTAGCGGGTCTTCTCTCTGTGCAGTTCTTTTGGAAGTTGGGGCAACGTGCAGGGCTGTGGGCAAGGACCCCTTTCCTGGCCTATCACTTACAGGCCTCCCTCTGAAACATGCCTGATTCCTTAGACCATCCCAACTCGCCCCCACTCCTGCTGCTTCGGTCTTCTTTGCAGCATTTTCTGGGCTGATAAGCAATCACTCAGCACCTCAGATGGGCACAGGCCTGGAGGATGCAGATATGAAGTAGGTAGCTCTCTAAGTACTTAGAGACTTGCAGGGGAGATGAGGCGGGTGACAGTCCAAAACGACAAAGGGATCTGCCTCAGGGGAAGTTGCTTTGGAAATTCAGAAGAGGGAGGGAGCACTTGTCTGAGGAAATTCAGGGACATCCCATGAAGGCAGCAGCCAAGAGGCAGATCTGGTGCAGATGTCCATAAGTGGGGTGAGGGCTGGCGAGGAGAACACAGGGGAAAGACCCCAGATCTGCAGCACCAAGCAGAGGTGAGAGTGGGGAACAGGCTGGGAAGTGGAGCCCCAAGCACCTGGCCAGGACCTGCCAGGCTTAATGGACCCAGAGCTGTGCTGGGTCCTGGTGTGGGTCAGGTGATGGCCCTGGACCAATGCGTGGGCCGGTGGGGGAGCCAACAGGAGGAGGATGCTGCATGGTCTGAAACAGACGTGACAAAGGTCCGGTCTGTTAGCAGTCACAGTGAAGCGGTGGTGAAAGGCGTGAATGAGCAGGCTGGGAGGAGAGCAGGCTCCTGAGCACACTTCCTGAGCCCCGCTCCAGTCCCTGCAGGCACTAACCAGTTCAGCCTCTGGGTGACACACAAGCCATTACCTGCAACGGGCAGGACACGAGGCACACGGCCATTAATTCATTTAAGGCTGTGTGGCTGGGCAGTGGGGACAGGCTGCGGATCCCAGAGCCTGGTTTTCTGGGTTTGTTTGTTGCAGTGCAGGAGATTGAACCCAACAAATGCTGAGCTACATCTGCAACCCTATTTTGAGACAGACCACACTGAGTTGCCCAGGCTGACCTTGAACTTGTGATCCTCCTGCCTCAGCCTCCCAAGTAGCTGAGATTACAGGCATAATCTTAGTCAGGGCCTTATTCTGCTTTTGGATGAGTGGCAGAAACAGGAAGCAAAACAGGGACTGGCAAAGGCCAGCATTGCTCTTTCCAGGGATGTGGGGGCCCCGCCTGACTCCCGTAAGCTCACTCACCGGATGCTTTCACCAGGGGTGGAGAATTTGGCCCTGGGCCCACTCTGCTCTTCTTCAACAAGTCCTTGTTACGTCCTCTGTGTGCGGTGCTCCCCTCTGTGCTCTAAAAAACAAAGCCAAAGCCACCTCGCTATGTGCATAAGCTTGAAAAAATGACTGCATTATTGTGTGTTTATTTAATTTGCAAAAGCTTCACCATGGGATTTCTTTAAGTAGCTCTCTTCCAAGTGCATATGAAAAATATCGTATATAAAAACTTCTGTGGGAGGCATGAAATGCTTCGACTGAATAGATTCAGACATACTTACCATCTAAAAGTGTCTGGAAATATCTCCAGCTTCCACCCTGACTTCCCCACTTGTCAGTGAATGCAATGACAGGCTTCCATCATGTAAAAATACCCTTGTGGTAGGTGGTAGTACTGAACTGTATCACAGCCCTTACTGAAGACGGGGAACTTGTATACCAAAATGCACATATAAGGCAGGAAAGAAAGTTAGGGAGCTGATTAATTGTTTCCCAAAAGGTTGCTTTGCTTTAAGAAGGAATCCACTACACAAGGTCAGTATTTCACATGAAGCCTCCGGTTGCAGGGAGGCTGGGGACTGCGGGTGTGGGGAGGGAGAGGAAGGGGACTCTCCTGAAGGGCTATAGTCTTCACCTGATGGAGATCAAAGTGGAGATGGCCAGTCTTCGAAAAGTGTGTTCTGTGGAAGCAAATGAAGGCTTTTAGAGTCAATTACTGTTGGTTTAAATACTGCCCATCAGGTTTCTCCAAGATAGCTTAGAGCTTTAAAAGGCTGCTCATTTCGTGAATCTCTAAAGACAAGATTTGGACGTTGTATTTTCACTTGTCCAGTGCACCCTTTGCATTAAAGTGAGTGACGTTACACAGGAATGGTGTTCCTGGGAACACAGCTTCAGCCCCCAGTGTACACAGCTTTTCATTATAGGAGAGACTGTGGTGATTGGATCATGTGTGTAGGAGGATCGTCAGCAAGGAGAGAGTCTGGTTCCATGGCCAGAAGAAATTTTGAAGGAACAGGGAGAGGAAATGTCCAAGGGTCAGAAGCAAAGTCCCTAACTGTTAGCACATTGTACTGACAGCAGCTGAGACTCATCAGTGGTGTCCCCAGGACAGGACAGGATGGGCACAGAGCAGGGTCCACCCTCCGAGGAGGAAGAATTTCCAATGATGAGACTTTGCCAAAGGGGAAGGATTCACTCCAAGGCCTGCCTGGAGCAGGGACCAGGAACAGCCTGAATAACCTTCCAAGTGACCCCTTCATGCCGTGATTACCAAGTAGATGACTGCAAAAGGAATCAGAGTTTGAGTAACAAAACTTCCATGTATGCTTTCACTGAGGGCTCTCCCTCAGCTGAGGCTGACTTACCTGAATGTTGTCTGATTTCTTTCTCTTCCTGGCCCTTTGGGGCTTTGATGGTTTGCATGGTTGGTTTCACAACCCTTTGTGGAAGTGAGAAAATCATTCGATCAGGTGAAATGGGTTTGCAATGAGCAAAGAAGCTTTTCCAAGGTGGATATTTTAGAAATGCATGTGCCATTTAGATACAGTAGTTAGAAATCTTGGGACTTTTTGATCTGCTGCTGTCTAATGATCAAGTCAACAGAAATACCTACAGTTTTATAAGCTAAGTGAGGTGGAATCCTTTCATCTAATTTGGGATCCGGAATTGTCTCTTGTTTACTTAGATTTGCTTAGGTTATTAGAAAGACTCTATCTCCAAGTGTGTAAGATGAAGCAAAATTAATTTATGAAGTGTAATTTATTTCGATTCAAATGAAATGCCCGGACATAATTCGCCAAGAACTTCAGATCACATGAAATGGTTCCAGACAGGTGGCCCTGCCCCTGCAGAGGGTGAACTCGTGAGGGCAGGGAGGGCCTCGAGGGTGCTCCAGGCCAGGCCTGCTGGATGCTGCACTTGATACGATGTGCCCACTGGGAACAAAGACTGTGTTTTGCCAAGGTGGAAATGGGAGTGGAATGGTTCAGGGGCTTGCTGGTTCTGGGCAGAGATAACAGGAGACACGTGAGGCAATGTTAAGGGGCCTCAAGGGCAACAGGCTTGCTCTTTTCCCCCAGCTCTGGTCCGCTGTCCTGGCCCTGGTCTCGGGATGGACTCTGAAGCAACATCTTTGCCCGCCCCTCACCGGCTCGGGGGCTGTACTGGACCAGGCCTTTGTGCTCCTTTCTCCTGGGGGCTCTGCTCTGGCCTCTGGCCTGCCCAAGGGCCATCTGCACAGCCTCCTGGGTGATGTGCAGACAGTGCTGGCCTCAAAGCAGAGGATGTGGTCCCTGGGATGTGGTGTCCAAGCAGCTCTGCTGGGCCAGAGTCATGGATGCAGGTGGCACACTGCCCTAGAGGTGTCACTTGGATTGATGACATAGTAGCCTTCCGTTAGGCCAGGAGTCCTGTCTTGGGGGTGGTTGTGTCCAATGCAGGGCTCACTGACATTCTAGGAGAGCATGGAAGGCAGGGCAGGGTGACTCCAAGGAGCCCTCTTCCACCCCTGAGCACCCTACCCCAATGTGTTCCCTTCCTCTCTGCAGCTCCCAAGGGGAGTCCCCAGCTCCAACAGAAAGTGCAATTTTCTTCTGGTGATGGAGACTGGCCACACATCCAAGGTCGTGCCCCTTCTCTTGTGCCTTCTGGCTCTGGAGCACACCTGCTTTCCAGGGAGCTGCGATCCCAAGTTCAATGCCAAAGCCACCCTCGCTTTGTCTGTAGTGTTTTTCTTCTTGCCCCATCTACCTTTTTCCCCTGTAAATCTGTGAAATGAGCTGAAAACACACTTTCCCACGGAAAGTCAGGGAGTGTAGTAGTTCTCTGCCCTCCACACCCGCCTGCTAACCTGCTGTCAGTCTCCTAGTGTGAAGTCGTCCTGCGCCCGCCCACCCCGCCAAGAATGCACGTGCACACACATACTCCCTGCCGTGAGGTGGCCTGGGTGATCCAGGAACCACTCAGCCTCAGACTCAGGAAGACCATGGACCTGTGGCCAGAGAACCTTCAGCTGGAGTCTGCCGAGCATTCGGCTTTCCTGGCTACCTGGGTGGGGCGGGGCAGCTCAGGAGGACGTGACCCCCCTCCCCCAGCACAAGAAAATGAGCAGGGTGCTGCGATGGCACATGTGTCACGCAGTAACTCTGCAAACTCCTTCAGGCCTGTGAAAAGGGTTCATGCTGTCTGTGAGTTCGGTTGGAGTCTGAGAGGAAATAATGGAAAGTTCTTGGTTAGAAGTCCTGAGGAGATAAACCCAGGTCTCCTGGGAGGTTGCTTGCATGTGGAGGTGACCAAGACACCAGCGTCTACCAGAGGGAAAGGCCCTTGGTGATGCTAATTAACATACTGGCCAGTTGGCCAGGACAGAGAGCTGCCATGCGGCTTACCAGGAGGCCGCTGGGGAGCAGAGCCCCTCCCAAGTCTCTCCAGGTCTGTCCCAGCCAGATCCTAGGTCTTTTTATCTGCTAGATGCCCTTAGTGCTCCTGAGCTTTCTATACTTCCAAAGTCTCTCTGTCCACATCTTTGAGGCACTAGAGCAGAGTGCCTACAATAGCAGACTCTGTTCCAATTGATGAGTTCAAATCTTACCCTTCCACTTCTTGGCTGCATAACTTGGGACAAGTTGCTTAACCTCTCTGTGCCCCTCTGTTCTCCTTGTAAATTAGGGTAAGTAGAGTGCCTGTCTTAAAGAATTGCTGTGAGAATTAAGTGAGTTACCACCTGGAAAGGGAACAGAACAGTGCCTAGCACCCTCACAGTGTTACCTATTACATTTACTTCTTTCTGGTTCCTCCCTGTGACTCCAGCTTTGTCTCCTACGAGCATCATCTGCAGGTATAGAGGAGGCCTTCCAGACCAAGAAGGCCGTACCCAGATGGCCAGAGAGGAAGGGGCGGCGCTGAAGTTTCCAGCTAACCCCCACCCTATAGTCTGCAGGTCTGGGTGCCACGGGCCCTGCTCCTGCCTGGATTCAGGCCCATGAGCCCGGGTCACCCAGCACCACCAAGACGTCCCTGTGCCTGATGCTGTCCAACACCAGAGCATCAGTCCTGTCCCCGCCCCTGTTCAACTGCCCTCTTGGCGCCGAGAGGTCGCCTGCCTGCTGTGTCCCTCACTCCCCTGCCCCGTCCCCCGCCTTCTCAGGGACGAGTCTGCGGGAGGGAATGGCAGGCACACGTGGTCTTCAGGAGAATGAATGAATCTGAGTCATCATGTTTTCCCCTATAGAATGCTTATGTGAATGGGACCTACTTTGAACTTTCACCCAAGAGGAGAGATTTAAAACTTTAAAGCTGTGCTGCTGTGAGGAATTAATGACCCTTTTCCATATAGTCACACACCTCCCTAGAGGAGGCGTGCTCATTTTGCTGCCTAACACACACACACACATTTTAGTTTACAGGTGTTGGCTTCTGGGCCCACCCATCTAGTTGAGGAGCTTGGAACGCATGCGCTCTCTGGTCCCCTTCTGGAATCAGGCACCCAGTACATGGAGGCACAGAATAAGCACTGGTGGTTTTTGAAGTCAGCCCCACAAGTCCTAAAACCTGGTAGTTGTTTCAGCTTCCACTCAAAGCTCATTGCTTTATAGATGGCCACTCAGCCCCTCTATATCTCTCCTTGGGGGAAGCCCTTATAACTGTATGCAGTTGAGGTCTTACTGAGTGTTTAATTCTTTTATTGTTCTGCATATTTTCCACAGAGCTGCGTCTTTTACCTTTGCCAGTGGGTGGTCTTCCAGAAACGAGGGCAGAAATGAGAACAGACTGATTTGTGTCTGCCCTGGGCTCTTAGGCTGGGCATGGCAGCTACACAGTTCTTGTGTGAGTGAGAAAGTAAAGGAATGTGGAAAAACACATCCTTTGAGTACCCTCAAGTCCCTGTATTGATAGTTGACTCTGCTGCCCTCACCTGAAAAACACTTCACAGACTGAGGAGAACATTAGGAATGACTGTCCTTTGAATACATTGATTTGGCATCTTGGCATTTTATTTCAAAAATCCTAGAAATATTTCCTTTGCAGGATAAGAACTAAGTTCATCATTCTGGAAATGATAATGAGTTTGCATTTCTTTGATTAGTGATACTTGATTCACTGCCATTTCTCCCATTCTTTAGTATGTAACATTCCTTACTTAGAAGTTTAAGGTCATGGGTCCTGACCAAGGGCATTTTGAAAAGCTGCTTATGGAAGTGGACTTCAAGGTTGATTTTTGAGGAGAAATAAAGTCTTGATAAAGTCATAGAACTTTAGAGAGGGAAGGAACAGCAGTATAGCCCTAACTTTTTATTTCTTTCTTTTTTAAATTTTTTCTGTTTTTGTTTTTGTTTGGTGCTAGGGATTGAACTCATGACCTCACACTTGCCAGGTAGGCGCTTATGCCACTGAGCTAAATCCTCAGCCCCACTTTTTATTTCTTTAAAAAGATACAAAACCAGCTATTTATAAAGGACCCATCAGACTGGCTTCCTTACTGTGCAGGTCAGTGCTATCCACAGAGTAACATACCATGGGATTTACCCAGTCTGGGGGGTTTTCTGCAGGATAAAGTGTGGAGGTAGCATTCCCTCACCTTTTAAATTTGAATAATTATAAAAGAAGGTTACATACATACTGTATGAAAAGATGATGGAAAGAGGAGCCATCCAGAATTCATGAGAGGATTAAATAGAAAGATATGGTCTTGATTCAATTCAAGGATAATATAATGAATCTTGTGTGAATGCTTGGTAGTAAAGAGAAAACTGTACTGGGAAACGGCTGGGGCCCTGGTTTCCAGGGCAGCTGCTAAGCACCAGTTCCAAGGGATTCAGCAGGATCTTGGAGGACAGAGCCTGTGTCACTGTTCAGCTGTGAGGACGGCAAAATCCAGGAGGTGCTAAGTCGTCTGGTGAGAGGATAAAGTTGATGCTTGCAATGTTTTCACTCCAGAAAGAGAGAGGAGGTCTTTGCACTCAGCATGTGGCCAGCAGCCCAGACTCTGACCCTTGGGTGCTGGTGATGGAGAAGAGGGAGCTCCTCCATAGAGGGTCCCTCAGGCTCATCTACCTGCCCAGCCCTTCTTGGGATCAAGGACTCAGGGTCAGAACCTGCCAGCACCTGCTTCCTGGGGCTTCTTTTGCCTGGTTTGGGAGGTGTGCGTGGCTGACACAACAAACTGGCGCTACCGTTATAATTGTGGAGGTCTCAGAGTAGACAGAGTTAAAGTCAACTTTGTTGCTCCAAGACCCTCTATTTCCCAATTGCTGTAGCAATGGGCAGACCCTGGTCACACCTGTCACCATAACCTGAGGGTCCAGCTTCACAGGACTGATGTTCACAGGCCTGACACTACTGCACTGAACATACCCGTGACCAGCGGCAGGTCACTTCTCAGTAGAAGAACGGTCACATGAATAGAGATGGCCTGGTCGCACCCAAATGTTCAAGACTGAGCAGTTCTTACTGGAGAATCCTGAAGTTCGTATTTCCCACCTACCTTTTGCTCTTCTGAGAGCAAAACCCGAAGTGACTCCTTCTGCTGTGTGTCACACACCACTCCATGCACCTTCTCATCCTTGGGTGACTTTGGGCAAATTACTTAATGTCTTCATGTCTTGGCTGCTTCTTTTGTGAAGTGGGGATCATAGTAGCAGCCACCTCATTGGCGACTGTGAGGATTAAGACACTTAAAGCCCTTCGAACAATGTCTGACTGGCAGATTCTAGCTGTTACCATTTCCAAAACCTCTCCCTTCCTGCTCTGTCATCTGGACTCCATTACTTCTGTGGGAGGGTATCAAGGGCTGCATGCCGTGGAAGCTCCCAAACCTTGGTCCCGCCAGGCACGCTTCTTCATGGACAGACCTGTGCGAGCGCTGCCTGGGTGCTGGGCTCACCCCAGGAACAGCCTCGCCTCCCTGGTGGCCCCAGGACTTAATGGACACCCCACAGCTGACCCCTCAGCCTTGTGGCAGAGGCTGATGGGCTCCAGGAGCAGCACTCCTGGAATCTCAGGCAGGTCTCACAGGGCTGGCCGTTGGCCGCCCACCCAGACTCTTCCTCAGGGAGAACTGTTCACACAGAGGGACACCAAGTGGCATAGTCGGCCCTGCCCACTTGGGCGGGCAGCATGGCCTCTCTGATGGAGGGGAGGATCAAGCCTTGCCCAGGGGAGTGCAAATGCCAGGGCACCTGAGCCGACCCTTGGCGTCCTTGGAAACCCCTTCAAAACCCTGCACCCACAAGATTCACCAGCAGCACTCAAGCCCAGTTAGCAGTTTCTTAAAAAGGTGTCCACACTGGCACTGCCTCCGTGACTTTGGTTTTGCACTTCCTGCAGTGTGTACTGTTGCTCTTCCCACACCAGAAGACTGGAGAGGAGGCTTCTGTGATGTTTGGCAACACCAGAGGTAGTGTAGTAAAAGGGCCCATGCTGGCAAAGCTGCTTGTGCATGTTTTCTGGGTTTCCTAATCAGCAATATGTTCTGAAGTGTCAACTCTGAATGCAGCCTGTTCGACACACAGGGAGGAGGGAAGCAGGCTGGGCGGCGTGAGGCAGTGCACTTGCTCTCAGCTTCTGCTCCTGCACTTTCCCAGTGTGCCCGCTCTCAGGAGACAAGAGCAAGACAGAAGCACTCTGGGCCTCACTGCCGTGAGAGCTAGAAGCAGGGTGGCTCCTGGCCCTTGCGTCCTGATGGAGACTTGAGGGAATGGCAGGGAGGTGCAGGTGCGGGTGCGGGGTCCTCTCTGCCGTGTGCCCTGGGCTCTGGGATGGGTAGCAGCTCTACCTCCCTACCAGGAAAGGCCGGTGGTTCTGTGGCCATTCCAGCTTGTGGGAAAATGAACCGTTGAGTCTGCCAGCCAGGACATCTGATTGCTTTTGTCTTGCACGGATGTGGCTCATTCTAAAATCAAAAGGGGTGAGATTCATGGAAATCCAATTTATCAAGTCTCTGGTGTGTGGCCAGCATCGTGCTAAGACTCTCGCCTGTTCTTTTGACCAGGTCTGGCAGGAGCTTAAGCTCCCTTCAGTCAAGTCGGGAAACTCAGCTCGGTGCTGGGCTCACCCAGGGAGAACTGAGACCACTGTGCACCCTCACTTCCCCGGTGGCCCCAGGACTTCTCCACCTGATTGTTCTCCAGGCATTTAGTTCTTTACGAGTTCCAGGCCCGTCTCTTATCCACGGAGAGAAACGAATGCTGGAGCTGAGATTTGTTGCTGTACATAAAGGTCCATGCCCTTCATCTGGCTGCTGAGTGAAACACACTGATGTTTGAATCCCTGTTTGCTTCTCACCATTGGGAAAGTAATCCTGCCCCCCGCAGACATGCCACTTGGGCCACTCCCTACCCTCCTGTCCAGCACAGGATGGGGCTCCCAGGGGATGGGCTCAGCGATCATCAGGGCCCTCAGACTGGCTTGTAAGCTCCTGCTGGTGGACTACTGGCTGGGGGTTTTGCACAGCTGAAGGGGGTGGGAGGGGGTTCTGAAACGTGTAATTCAGTTGACAAAAATATAGTGATTATTTTTTACCATGGGACCAGGGGTATTAAAGCACAAAACAAAACAACAATGACAAACACTGAAAAACAGACCCAGCACAGAGAACTTTGCCTACTCATGGGCTCAGGAAGAGTCAAATTCTGGGGCCGGGATTATAGCCAGTGGCATAAGCACCTGCCTGGCAAATGTAAGGTCCTGAGTTTGATTCCTGGTACACATCCTTAAAAAAAAAAAAAAAAAAGAGTCAAATTCCCCTGAGGCTGTTCCAAAGTGTAGGCCTATAACTCAAGCAATCCCCTTGGAAGCATAGTTAACATCTGATCCTCGGCGTACAGGGAGGGGACTCCATATGATGTACGTGAAAAGAAAATCTGAGATACAGCTATGCTGCCTCCCCCTCCACCAGTAATCTCCGGTTCCATATTGGCCCTCTCTGGGATCCATGAACCACCTTCCTGGTGGGTTTAAAAATAGACTCCAGGGCTGCCAACCCTCTT
Organism: Dasyprocta punctata; assembly: GCA_004363535.1. Classification (NCBI taxonomy): domain Eukaryota; kingdom Metazoa; phylum Chordata; class Mammalia; order Rodentia; family Dasyproctidae; genus Dasyprocta; species Dasyprocta punctata. The sequence goes on from RJWM01000275.1 coordinate 73,889, forward strand.
AAAAGGAACACGGTGGAGATGTGTGCCAGCGCCGTGGGCCTGACACCGGCCTGCTCACCTCCCTAAATAGACCCTACGCTTGCTGTTCCTCCATCCAGGGCAGCCGGGTGCCCAGCATTACCTAATTGGTCATAAGAGCTCACCATGCAAAGGAAGTAGGAAAACAACCCAAACTGTCTGTTCTTTCTCTTCTATCTCCTGTCAGTGTTAAAAAGGAATGACAAAGGTTTAAGGGAGTCAGGCTATATTTCTTATTCCATTCTGTGTAACATTCATTTCTTTATTTTCAGTGTTGGGGATGAAACCTGGGGCCCTCCACATGCTAACAGTGCACCCTCCCACTGATCTGCACCCCCTTGATGTAATATTGGATGGGACTTTCTGTAAAGGTCTTTCCTGACTGCTTGGGGAGGAAGGTGCAATCGTGTGTACTGAGGAGTGACGTTTTCCCGTCAGTTAGCAGCACGCTCCCCAGGCTGGTTCTGGAGATAAACCACCGCCTTTCCAGAGAGGGTGGAGCTCCTGGGACCCGCCCTTATCAGGGGTGCCCACAGCCTCTGGAGCTGGGGCAACTCCCTGGTGGGCAAGGGCCAGAGCAGATAGAAGAAAGGGCAGGAGCAAGCCACACTGGTGGACAGACACGGGCTTGGGGGCACAATTTCAACTACTCATGTACTTTCAGAAGCATTTCTTCTGCCCAAGGAAATGGAAACTGGAAGCCCTGCAGGTCTGTGCTAGCACTTTGAGGACCCTTGGGGTCCCCTTCTCCATCATGGGCCTCAGGTCCTGGATGAACAGTAGGAACACCCTAACTTTCCAGTGTAGAAACAGTATGGGTGCCTGTAACCTGGATAGGGGGCTGAACACAAGATTTCCTTGGGAAGAAGACAGGAAAGGAAAGGCAAATGTCATCCACCACTGCGGCGGCATCTCCTCCGTGCTGGCACCACAGTGGGCATTTCATATTCTATTCTTCTGTTCCTGGAGAGGTAGGGGAAGTGTTTTCATCTTACTGATGTGGAAGCCAATGTTCAGAAAAGTTATCCTTCTCAAGACATGCCCAGCCTAGCTGCAAGACTGGCTAACATGGAGTATTTTACAAAGCTATTCAGAAAAGCAAATAGTGCTGCCTTTATGAGTTAGTCCCTGGTTTAGCTGACTCCACAAGTGGGTTACAGTGGGACAGTCATTGCCATAAGGCCTGGGGTGCCAGGTCACCTTCTCTGGACTCCAGGTCTGTGCTGGACCTCAGCTCTACATCCCATGGGAGAAGAGCCTCCCTGCAGCCAGACTGGCATCCTTCCAGCACATTCCCTGTCCCCAGAGCATCTCAGGCAGAGATAAACAAATAAAAACCACAGGTGTTCTTCCAGTTTCTAGAAGAGCTAAAGAATGACTGAGAGGCTCCAGTTTCCTATGTCCTGGCGACAGCCCGCCATGGTGCACTGAAGCAGGCGAGGGCCTTCAGGGGCTGCCCAGTGGATTTCACTCTGATCTTCTCCCTGATATGGTTGCCTCCTGACATGGCAGGCCAGAGCTCCCCGGGCGAAGCCTCCAGCGCTTCATTACACCTGCGTGCTGAGGGACTGCAGAGACTCAGCTGGCAAAGGATTCAGCAAGTTTGTAAAAAGCCTGCAGAGCCCATGAAGCAGTGGGGCAGAACGAACAGCCTGGAACCTCTGCTGAGAATCTTAAGCCTTTTATTTAGCCCATGAATTCTGATCTGTGAGTTTGGTGTGACTTCGGTGACTCTCCCTGGCAGACCCCCTGGCACACTAAATACCTGCATGGAAATTTACAGCATTGCCAGCTGAAAAATCAGGAGCTGGAGAAGGAGCAGGATGGTGGCTCGAGCCTTCAGGGCGTGATGGAGGAGGGCCTGGGGTGGGGAGGGGCAGGCACTATGCAGAAGGAATGGTTCTCTTCCTCAATCCGCAGGGTTCCACATGCCATCTGGATGGTGAGTTATATTCCTTTGCTCTCCGGAAGGATCTCTTTCTGAGTAATGCGATCTCTTAAGCCATATACCCCAGCTGGAAAGTCCTTTCTGTCCAATCTAAATCTTTCTGCACTGATGCAATTCTAAGATGTACAGTTTCCCCAGGACTCATGGAAATAATGATTTGTCATCCCCAGACATCAGGCAGCACCTCGCTGGTCACACAGGGCGTAGGTGGGGAAAGTGAGGTGAGGGGATGGAGAAGGAACTAGAGAACCAAGCTCTTCCATGAGAAGCTTATAACTTAGCCATGGTGTCGGGCTGCCGCTCCCGGAGGCAGCACTGTGTACTTGGGTCCACTCTGGGGTGCTGGAGGAGGGGAGAGACTAAGGGGTACCTCCTTTAACCCCTCTTTAACGTCACCGTCTCAGTTCCTTGACTGAATGTGCCTCTGAGCAATGTGTCTGCCATTGTATCCTTTCTTCTCCTTTTGGCCTTTGCTTAACTCTTTACATTTCTAGGCTTCGAGGTCTCGAGTCTAATGAGGTCATGGGCAATGTCAAGAATTCTTGGCAGTGCTGAGTACCAGTGTCCTTGGCTGATACTTCAGCACTTTCCCACTACATTGATGGTGTGGTGGGTTGCCTTCCACTTCTGCTGTGCTATTTTTCTTTGTCATTGCATGTAACCCATACCATTGTATAATAGAAAGAATACTGGGCATAGGGGTTGTAAGAAGCAGGCACCAAAACTGGACTGGGCATTCCGAACTACTGAATTTTGCATATTTCACTTATAAGAGTGCAATCCATTGCACCTTGCAGAGAAATATTATATATAAGGAGCTCTCAAAATTCACTGGGAAGAAAACAATCCAGTTTAAAAATGGCAAAAGATACAAACAGATCTATCATCCAAGAAGATAAATGGATTTTAAGTGAGCACCTGAAAAGAAATTACTAATAATTAAGAAAAATGCAAATTAAAGCTACAATGAGATACCACGACCTAATCTGTTAGAATATCTAAATTAAGACTGACCATACTAAGTGTCGGTGGGGATGTGGACCAGGTGGCAGGAGGCAGGGACTATAACGAAAGGGCACAGGAAACTTTGGAGGTGACTGACATGTTCATTAGCTTGATTGTGGAGATGGTTTCCTGGAGGTGTATGTATGCCAACCCTTCCCAACATCTTAAACATGCAGTTCGTAATGCATCAGTTATACCCCAAACATCTTAAAATATTCTATTTGTCAGTTCGTTAGGAATCAGTTGTATTCGTGTTTTTGTAAGTGTCATCACACCATTCATCTTCCATTTGCATAAAGCATTTTTCTTTCTAAATATTAATGTTTCAAGAGTGCTTTCGAGTCCCTGGAGATATGCTGCTAGGCTGTAATCAGGCTGTTCCGGTAACCGTAATTTATCCTGAAGCCGCCTGTGTGGAGGATTCTAGCGGGTCTGGGAGGCAGTTCTGACAGAGCAGTGTGTGTGGTAGGGCGGAGGAGGCTGCAGTGACCCACCCGCCACACCACTGCCTGCCTGCAGAAGCCGGGCATTTCCCAGAGCCTCCCAGGGTGCACCTGTCGGCGCGTTCAGTCTCGGGTGATGGTGGGGGCCAGGCCCAGGGAACTCTGCTGTTGCTGTCCTGACGTGGCGAGGGCTGGGGCACGTCAGAATTCGTCTTGTGGGCAATGCCTGGCCTTTTCTGGGTCTTTATCTGTTGCGGCTCCCTTGGGATTCCCATGGCTTTGAGGAGCACCTCGCTGAGTGACAGCCTCACAGCTTTCCTGTTCCCTGGGGGCACCCTTCACGTGAGCTCTCCCTGGCACTGACCGCATCCTGTTAGGGATCTCGCCAGTGCCAGGGAGAAGCCTGTGGGTCGCTTTGGCTTTGGGCCAGCTGGACCCAATGTTTGCTGGTGCCGCTGGCCTTCCTCCTAACCTCTCGGGGCTGTTGCTTTGTCCACACGACACAGCAGCACTGTGGCTCAGGGTGAGCCTGAAGCGGGGTGGTGTCCCTCACACCTCACCTCCCACAGCTGTGCTGTGCTGGGTCAGGGTGCGGGGTGGGAAGGGGCAGGAAAGGGGTATTGGGTTTGCATCTGGACTGTTATTTGAAGACGCGCATGGCGTCAGGCTCATGATGCAAAACACTGGTGACTTGAACAAGCTGTAAAGCTAAGGACCCGGCCACCTGCAGGGCTGTGCTACCCTTGCCTGGCCTTCCAGAGGCAGGTGTGTTGTTAATCTCGGGTGCCATCCCTAAGAATTGGGCAGCCCTTGGCATGCTTTTGACAGTAGTCCCTGAACAAACGACCTTGTAAGAAGGTGGGGTGGTCCTAGAACAGAAAACTGGAGTACAGTCCAGGACCAGCCCCAGGTGGCATTTCAGGAACACCGGAGCAGAGAGCCAGCGGCAAGAGAACCGCCTCTGGGTCCCGGTTTCCTCTCCAGAATCTGGAGTAGGCTGATGAACTGGTGTCCTAGGCCAGGACGGAAGAGCTCAAAACATGCAAATTGGTTATGGGCAGAAATAGACTCTGCTGAGCTCACCCGGCCGGTCTGGGGCCCGGGGCCCACGCTAGGCAGTCGGTGGCAGGCAAGGCGGGCGTGGCGGGCGTCGGGCTTGGAGCTTCCAACCTCCACTGGACTTGTGCGCCCCCTTCTGCGGCGCCCCGGGCACCTGCAGCTCGCTGCCCCGCCGCCTCCCGCCCGCCGGGCTTGGCAGCAGGTGCTGCTCTCAGGGACGCTCGCATTAACTTTCCCACCGGACTCGATCGCCGGGCGAGCAGGACGAGGTCCCACGAGCGGCCGGCCGGCCGGCGCAGGGTCCTGGCTGGCTAGCCGAGCCGAGGGTGCCTGTATTTTTAGTCAGATGCCGCGTAACTCGCCGGCGCGCCCCACGTCGCCCGGCAGATAACGGGGGAGGGGAGCTCGATCGGCGCGGGCGCGGCGATGGCAGCGCGGCAGGGCCGGCCGGGCGCAGACCCCGCGGTGAGTGTGCGGCCGGCCGGCCGGCCGGGCGCGGGGCGGGGGCGCGGGACCGGGGCTTGGGCTCAGGGCCGCCCCGCGTCGGCGCCAACTTCCGCGGCGATGAGGGGACGCGTGCCCGGCCGTCCTTCCGCGGCGGAGCTAATCGGAGGAAAATTCCTCCGGCCTGGAGGCGGCGGCCCGACCCGACCGCGGAGGACGGCGAGGGGGCGCGCGGAGCCAAGTCACCGCGCTGCTGCCCCGAGGGGGGCGCCCGGCCGCTTGTTGGGCGCGGGGGATGCCGCGGACCCCCGGCCTTTCCCTACCTTCGGGAAGGCGAGGTGTCCAGGCAGCGGGAATGGATGGGGCGGAGGAGACACACAGCTCGTGTGCCAGAGCTGGCTGCGTATTATCCCCGTGTCACTCCGGGATGGGGAGGCTGGGAGCCCGGAAGGAGGTGCAGCGTGCCAGGAGTCAGAGCAGGGGTCACAGACAGGTCCCCAGCCAGGCCCCCGACTTGGCACCCACCCCTGCAGCCCCCAGCCCCTAAGGCGCTGCAGCCGTGTTGGGCTCAGAAGGGAACCCAGGACTCCTGGCACACATCCGTGTCATCGGTGACGCCCGATTTGCTCATTAATATCTTTGCCTGTGGTATTCTGATTGGTGTATGGGACTGTCATAGTTTGGAAAGCTGTAACAGCCCGAGTTTCTGACAGGAAACCTAGTGGAAATGCACACACACGTGGGCTGGGGGTCACTTCTGTCTCTCATGATCAAGGGGAGGGGAGCCAGGACCATGAAGATGCTAGAGCTGGAGCCAGGGTCTTCACTGGGACCTGGAGGAACAGATCCAGGTCCTGAGCTGGAAATGGCACAGGCCCTGTCTGCCCACCTGGCGGGCAGTTCTGTGTCTGGAGGTGGCTTGTCTGGCCTGGTCCTCTGGCTGGGCGGCAGTGCCCCTCGGAAAACCATCAGAAATCACTGCAACTGCCCAAGAGATCTGACAATGGATGTGTCCAAGAAGCTGTGTTCTGCCCCAGCAAGACTCCTTGGGAAAGAGAGACCTGCTCATCGCTGTTTACAGACACGGACACTAGCTCGGCTTCCATTCATCGTTGTGGATCAGAATTGTATCCCAAAGACCTTGAGAAAGTGAATCATGGTTTGCGCTTGGACAGCTCGGGCCACCTCAGGCCCTGGAAGCCTCGTCCTGCGTATGAGATGAGGCTCTGGCCGGCCTCTGTTCGGAAGCTGCTCCACTGTTTTGGCCTGCTGACATTTAGTGTGGAGCTTCTGGCTTCTCCCCGCAGACACTGAAGCACCCCGGGCTGCCCATCCACCACACAGGAAGTGGGAGTTTAATAATAGCTGGGTGTCTCAGGTAACCAGGAGTCGCCCCCTTTTTTGGAGCCACCCTGGTAACCAAGTCCAAGAGGAAATCCATTCCCCTCCTTTCTCCTCCATTTCCTTCCGTCCGAAGTGCACGTGGCCTCTGAAGCAGCTTCCTCTGGCCAGAACTGAACTTGAGAGGAATCGTATGAGCAGCTGTCATGTGCAAATGACAGCACATGGTTAAGAGAAGGTCCCGGGGATATACTACCTGGATTCAAGTTCTGGCTGAGCCACTTATTAGCTGTGTGACTTTGGGCAAGTAACTTAACTTCTCTGTGACTTCAAAAAAAGATGGTAAAGGTATCTGCTTCATGGAATTCTGCAGAGGAGCAAGTGAGTTCATTTATATAGGGTGCTTACAGCACAGTAAGTACTTTCTGGGAGTAAACTTAGTTTATGTTGAAAGAAAGTTTGGGGCTATCTCATGGATCGAGCCACAGGGATGTAGGCCATAAGTAGGCTGTGGCTCTGTCTCCCCAATACACACACCCACGGATATGCATGTGAAATCAGATAAAAGGAAGCACAAGATGAGAGGGCAAACAGGAGCACAGCCTCTGTGGGGTGCACAGCGGGGTGCATGAGCGCCTTCATGGTGCCAGGGGTTTGACAGCCCTGTGACCCGACTTGTATAATGATGAGCTGGAAAGAAGCTCGCGCGTGTGGGGCTCCGGGGCTCCTCCTGCATTACAGTCCTCCTGCAGCTGTCTGGAGGGAGTGCGTGGGACTTGGAGAGGGCCAGCACTTGCCCAGAGGTAGTCTGTCAGTGGTGGCGAGCCGTCCAGAGCCTTCAGTGATACAGACAGCCCACTGCAGCGTGTGTGTCGTAGGTTCCTCACTGCTGGGGAGTTAGTATTTTGGTATTACTGCTTTTCTGGTTAGTATTTACTCAGATTTTTTTTTCCGGTACCAGGGATAGAACTCAGGGCTTCATGTATGCTAGGCAAGCACTCTACCACTAAGCTAATTTGTAATGGAACATACAGGATTCTTTTGACTCTTCCTTCCTTACTGGAGTACATAGGACATTCCCGGGCATGCTGAGCACAGGACCTGGAGTAGCTGAACTAGATGGGTGGCTGGCAGAGCTCGAGAGAACAAGATGGTAAAGATGAGTCTCTTATACCAACTAGGGCAGTCATTCCCGCAGCTTGAATATTCCCCAGCCCCACGGAGGTATTCCGAGTCCTTGTGGAAGGAAGCTGTGTGTGGCTGTGTGCCGGTGACCTCTTTATTACTCAGTCACTTTATTCTTCAAATCATGAGGACAAAGACTTACAGTCCCAGTTTTTATTCTCTCTCTTTACACTAGCAGGATACTGGACTTGAAATAGGGCCTCAGTAAACACACTGAAGAATGAAAGCGAGTAGTACAGAGTAACCAGCGCAGTGATGTCCCCGTCTGCCTCTGAGGCATCCCAAGGCGCCAGCTGCGTCCCTGTACTCCGTGTCCACAGGAGACCAAACAGCAAAAGGACAAAACCTAGCGAGTGACCTTACCTCTAGCAACTTAGGTGACCCTAGTGGTCACTTCTCTGGGCCTTGATGCTGTCCTCAGTGAGAGGAAGGCCTAGAGCTCAGTGATTCCCTCTGGAGACCTGTGCTGGCCTGCACATGGTGCTCTGCTGGGGGTCAGCCGTGGCCCGTGCAGTCCCTACCTCTGTCAGGCTGCCGCTGTGGGTACTGTCAGGTACTGTTGGGTTCAGAATGGCTGCGCTTGTCAGAGTCACACCCAGGTGGAGTTCTTGAGTGTTAAATAGCAAATTATTAACTTCTCTATACCTCAATTTTACCATCTCTAAAATGGGAGTAGCAATTGTACCCACCTCACAGGTTGTGGTAAGGATTGAAAGATAAACTGTTGAGGCCTGGGGTGAGCTCAGTGGTAGGGTGCTTGCCCAACCTGCATGAGTCCCTGGGTTTGATCCCCAGCACCCCAGAACAAAGAACAAAAATAAAAAATCATGCATGATGGTGCACAGTTGTAATCCCAGCACTCTGGGAGGCTGAAGCAGAAGGGTTGCAAGTTTGAGCCCAGCCTGAACAACTTAGTGAGACTCTAACTCAACATAAATAATTTAAAAAAGGGCTGGGGGTATAACTGTAATGGGAAGGCCCTGAATTCAATTCCCAGTCTCACAGAAAGAAAAAGAAAAAGACAGAAAGGGGGAGAGAGTAAGGGTGGGGCTTGGGGGGAAGGTACACTGTTGGTAACGTGCTTGACCTGATGACTAATTGTTATACTTTTGTGACTGTGCTTATAGAAGCTAAGAAACTACTTTCTCCTCCTTGCTCTAGTGTAGCTGGTCTTCTCCCAGCCTCTGGATCTGGTTCTCTGTCCGTTACTGACACCTGCTTTTCTTCCTAGAGTCAGTGCTTTGAACAGTCAAACTGTCATTCATTGATATTGTGTCTATTTTTATTCACCTACTCTCAGGTTTTTATCCTGACTCCTATTATTATACTGCAAAAGACAGTTAATTGGTGGGAGAGCTACCTCTTCAACACTGTCATTCTTGGGAAATAAATACTGTGTTTTTCCTCCTAGTTGAATGCAGACAGAGCTGCTGAATCAGCCAGCACTGGGGCTTGTCTGAGTGATCAGCGTTGAGTCTGGGTTTCTCAGGACCCAGCTCTGGCGGGGGAAGCCAGCAGGCTGGTCCTCACTTCTGTGATACCTCCCAACACACACACCCCTTGCCAAGGGCGCGGGGCCTCGGGGACATGAGCTTTGGGTCTAGGGAGGCCTTGGCTTTGCAGATACTTGATGCTTTGAAAGATTCAAAGGAGATGGAAGATTTGGTCTGTACCCCAAGACTCAAGTAATTTGGGCAAGGAGATAAGCCTCGCATAAATTAAAGACCATTAGTTCACATTAGTTATTTAATTTATACAAGTCCTATGTGATATGCATTTTTTGTTTAAAATGCATTTTTATAAATCAAGGTCATGTCCTATGGTTTCTGGATTTAAAGATGGTAAATCCTGAGTGGCCAAGGGCAGGGTTATGAGGGAGTAGGGGCCACTGAACCCTGAAGGAAGGATTGGAACTGGCATACAGGAGCAAGGCAGAGCCTTGGGGTTCAGGGAGTTGTTGGGGACAGGAAGGAGGAGCAGGAGTCTCCTGTGTTCTGGGGTCAGTGGAGTCTGAGTGTGTGAGTGTGGCAGTGGATAGCCCCAGGGCTTGGACTGAGGCTTAAGTCATAAGGGGCTCACATGGGCGCAGAGGATGAAGGAAGGCCAGCAGGAGCCAGCACTGGAGAGGACTCAGTGCTGACGATTCTCGCCTGCCGCAGCTCACTGTTAAGCAAAGACGTGTCACCCTGTTTGCAGGGAGGAGGGGTCAAAATTTCACTGTAGAATAGTTTCGCGGCTCTTAACCGTAGATTTCTAGTGTTTTGTGTTTAGGGATGGGCATCGTTAGCAAGTGTATTAGTTTCTTGCGGCTGCTATAACGAGTGACTGTAAACTCGGCTTAGAACAGCAGAGATGTATGCTCTGCCCAGCGGAAGTCTGAAGGGAAGTGGGGAGCAGCAGTGCCCCCTACAAAGGCTCGGGGCTCGTTCTTCCACTGCCCATCTTCTAGGGTTGCCTGCTTCCTAGACCGGTGGCTGCCGCTGCTCCAGCCCCTTCCACTGTGGGCTTCTCCTCTTCTGTCTTGTCTAAGGACACTTACCACTGGTTTAGGACTAACCTTGGGACTCTGGGATGATCTCATCTCAAGAGCCACAGCTTAGTCGAGACTGCAAGGACTCTCTTCCCCAGCAAGGACACAGTCACAACGGGTGCAGAACTTAGGGTGTGGATGTTTCTTTGGGAACAGTCTCACCCCTACCACACATTCTCTGAGGATGCAGCATCGGGGAGGAGACAGACCTACCCTCACGGAGTAGTTAGCAGCATGGGACGAGGCCCTGGAGGCAGCCCATCTTACCCCCCATGGCTGGCCACATGGCCACGTCTACCCGGTAGTGCAGCTATGTGCCTAGCACTGTGCTCTCACTATACGATGGTATGCTTTCCGTGAAGTATCACAAGGGTAAAGAAAGCTCTCTTGTCCCCGCTTATGGATCAGGAAATCACAGTGTCTGGGGCACTTGGCTACCCCCAAGCAGCTGCTGTGCACCGAGCTGTGGCCTCCACTTGTGTGCCCTCTCTCTGCCTTCACTGGTTTGCAGATTTCACTGTGCAGGAGCTCTCCCTCTGGTCCTGGTCGCCATCTAAATGCAAACCAGGGTCTTGCCCTGCTGGGGTCTATGGCCGAGCTGCAGCCAAAGAAGGCAGGCTTTAATCAGACAAATGCGATGGGACCTGGTATTAAGTCCAGAGAAAGACAGCTGCAGAGCTAGGGGGTAAGCCCAGAAGTACAATCACACTGCCTGGCTGTCGGTCCTGGCTGTGCTCCTGTGCGACCCTGCACAAGTCTCTTAGCTCTCTGTGTCTCAGTGTCCTCAGCTGCCCAATTGGGGGTTGCAGGGATGCTTACTCCTTGGGCTTTTACCATGACAACGAGGTGCATGCTCGTGTGTGCCTGTGTGAATGAATATTACACAGACAGTGCAGGTAATGATTCCTAGCATGTGACAAACAGTGTGCTGCTTATGGACAAAAACACAAAGCAGTGCAGAGGAGCACCTGAGACTTCCTCTGACGCCTGTGTGCACGAATCCCTGGAGCCGCCATCCAGTGAGAACATGGAGCCCTTGAAACATCCAAGCAGTGAAGCCCAGACTGTGCTGAGCACTGGCTCTTGGAATAGGATTGCTCCAGAAGGCGGGGGCCCAGGAAGCAGTCCCCAAAATGTAGGCTTATGAAATACCCGATGGGAGGGAGGTCAAAGCTCCTGGGCCCAGAACAGTTCAACTGGTGGCCCAAGGGCAACCCCACCACACCCGGGGACACTGGTGACAGAGCACCCTAACGGGTGGGGGGTGAGATCTCACAGGGGCCCCGGAGAGCAGCACAGTGCAGGGGGCACTCATAGCTTGCTGTTTTTCCCACAGGCCGATGCTGCTACAAGCTTTCTGAAGGCAGCACGATCAGGTAACTTGGACAAAGCTTTGGATCACCTGCGGAATGGGGTAGATATTAACACCTGTAACCAGGTAAGTGGGACGGGGACAGGCTATTCTCTTGAAGAGCAGCTCTTGCCTGGTGCCATTTCCTGAGAGCTTTGAAACAGACTCTGTCCACTTTCCCCCGAGGCCTCAGAACTCCCCAGGGGATCCTGCCTGTGAAGTCCCCAGGCTTGTGTTGCCTCCCTGGCCTCTGGTCCAGGGCAGACAAAGGCTGCTCCCTGGCAGGGTGGGGGAGACCACATTCAGGTTCCTCCCAGCCTCTTCCCTTAGATGTGGTCTTTGAAGGTGGCAGGAGGAAGGGCCTTTGAAGGAGGCCGTGCCAGGAGAAGGTGAATCTCCTTTGTCTGTCGGCAGCCTTTGTGGGCTCTCGGCCAGGCCGAGGAGAGGAGGGGGCACTGCAGACCCTGTGTCAGATGACGACAGAGGAGGCCTTAGTTCAGAATGGCTTGCAGGCTTTTCACAAGGGCTTCTGAGCTCAGAGACAGGAGCTTGGTCTCAGTAGAGCTAAAGAGGAATGGAGTGTGCTTGGAGTGGTTTGGAGTGCAGAGAGTCCGGTTTGGGGCGTGTGATCTAGGAACTAACTGGACAGAGAAGGAATCAGGCCCAAGATGAGCAGGTATGTGCTCCGGCCCTATATTGGAAATTCGTTTGGGTTTTGTTTGCCAGCCAGTTGAGTTGTTAAGATAAATGTGCTAATTCAATTTCTAATTTAGAATCAATTGTCACTCTTTTTAAACCATCTTGACCACTAAAAAGTTGTTTTCCATTGTGGTGAAATGCTTTTGCCATCTTAGCTGCCTGTAGGTGTAGTTTGGCCGTGCTGGGGCCTTCCTGTCATTATGCAGGAACATGTCCTTCTCCAGAATGCTCTGTCCCCATTAAACAGCCCCCAGCCCTCCCTCCAGCCACACTTCTGCTCCCGGTCTCCAGGAATGTGGCTCCCTAGGGTCACAGCAGTACTGCAGCGTCCTACAGTGTCTGTCCCTTTGGGGCTGGCCCTGCTCCCAGCCCACCGTCCTCGTGGTTCACTGGTGTGGTGGAGGTTGGTGGTCTGCCACAGACCGCAGGGACAAGTGCCTGCTGAGCAGAGGCCAGGCTTGCCGTGGACAGCATGCCCCTGTCCCTCATTCCTGCACCCTCTGTCCACGCCTGCCGTGGCCCTGCAGGAGAGCTCACTTTCCCATTTGGAGCCAGTGATGGTGGGGCGGGTTCCCCTCCAGAGATCAGAGTGGTGAAGTGTGCGGCAAAGCCTGCGGCTGGGAGCCCGAGGGCGAGAACTGACTGAGGCCCGCAGGCCCTGCCCCTGCTTCCCTCCCGACCCAGAGATGCCAGCAGCCAGGCATCTGCAGCCCCGGTCTTCCGAACGGAAGGCTGCTGGGTGGAGACTACGACTCTGAGCCTTGGTGGGAGGCAGCGGAGGTAGGAAGTAGGGACAGGGTGGTGGTCCTGGATGCAGGCTCAGGCCACTGGACCGCACGCGCTCACGCGCAGCTCCACAAGCTGTAGGAGCGCTGTTCCGCCTGACTGTGTGGCATGAGACCTGCTGTCTCTCGGGGCCTCCCCAGGGCCTGGGGCCGGGGTTCTGATGCTCTGTCTCTGCCGTGGCAAGCAGCTGTGCTGGGCTTCTCCGCAGTGCAGTTCCTGGAGGGAGACTCCAGCACGGGGCCTTCCAAGGGCTCAGCTCGGCTTGGCTCTCAGAGGAATCCATTTAGCTGAGGCGGGGACAACTGAATGTTTGTGAGGCCTACGCCAGGCTCATTTTCTGGTGAAATTGGAAGATTTTGATGACATCCGGGGAACAGCTCCAGCCTGATTGGTCTCCACCTTCTCAGCCTAGAGCGCCTCCCTGGCTGGCTGCGGGACCCAGAGAACAGCAGGCACCTCAGCAGCGTCTGCACTTCATCAACACTGTTTCCGATGGGCTCAGCGCCTGACAAGTCGCAGGGAGATGGAGGGGCTTGTGCCTTGCACTGCGACTGCAGTCCTAGCTGGCACCAGCATCTTTCCTCCAGCAAGGCTCAGCTGCAAGTGGGGAGGTGAATGGCAGAGGGAAATCAAGGAGAAGCCTCCACGGCACAAGCCCTTGGCTGCAGCCAGGCCTGTGGCCCTGCTGGCCTGTGCCCCAGGGTCAGTGGCTCTCAGTAACTGGTAGCCACAGCCAGGCTCTTTCTGGGAAGGACTGGGTCAGAATGGCCCCAGCTTGCTGTGGTTGCACAGGGCCAGTTGGTCTCCTCTTCAGAGGGAGAGGATGGGCCAGGTGGCGGCTGGAGGGGCCTTGCTCCTGCCCTCATTAAGCACATCAGTGCCCCTGGGACAATACTGCTTCTTTATTGCATTCATAGGGTTGGCCTTGTAATGGCACCAGAGCTTTCTCCTTTGGAAAGCGTACGTTTATTGTTTTGAGAAGCTAAAAACAGCTCTTGTCCTGGGGGCCTGGCTCAGGCATTTGCTCTGGGCTTGAGTCTTTAGAGCTGAGGACTGTGATGGGTAACAGTCCCGCTGTAAGGCTTACACTTCTAAGACAGTGTGTCCGGGAAGAACGCGTGCTGCTTTCCTTCACAGAAAGTGGGTACCCTAAGCAGTGTGGCAAGAAGAAGTCTTGGCTGCTGCAGGAGACGCCTGCATGCTCAGGGTCATTTCTTTGTTGTATCCATGCTATCTATTAATTTTTATTGTCATCATCACTACTCTGTTCATAGAAAGGAAGGAATCCATGTCTAAGTCACATGTGCATGTATATACATTGAGATGCTTGTGTGAATGCCTGATCCTTTTAATTTTCTGAGCCCATCGAGCATTAGGCCCCTGCATCCCCTGTCTTCTAGCACATCTTTGTAGGGGTATGGAGTGTGGGGCTGCAGGGTGGACGAGCAAAATAAGTCATAGTCCTCAGCCTCTATCAACTGTAGTTCGCTGGCTGCGAGAGCTGATAATCAATTAATCACACAAAGATGGCGCTCCCAAAACTACGTTAGGTCCCACAAAAGAATGGCCTACAGTATTCTTAGACTAGATAAGAGAGCTGACCTAGAGTGGCGAGGGCAGTGGTATGCAGGGTGCCTACGAGCTTGAGGCTGCTGGCCAAGGGAACCAGAGGAGTTTCAGCAATGAACGTCTGTGCGGCGGTACTGGGGTGTCCGGGTTGGATCCCCCCTTGCATACAGAAGCTGCATGAGGATTCTGAATTTTAGCTTGAGAGCAAAGGAAAGCAGACTGCAGATTCCAGCACAGGAGCACTGTGCTCAGAGATGCCGTGCCTTCAAGATCGCACTGTGCGGAACGCAGGTGGCGGAGGCAGCAGAGGGGGTCAGGTCGTGTGATGCGGAGCAAAGCCCACCGCTGGTGATGATCGGCTCTCGGGGTCAGGACTTCATGGGCCGTGGCAGGTAGCACCATTCAACGGGACAAGGGATGCTGGGAACTGCGCCACTGCACAGCGGGCGCAGGGCCGGGAGGAGAGCTGTGTGGAGAGCCTGCGGAGGAGAGCGGCGGGAGCTGGGGGCCTGTTAGAGCCTGGAGTGTGGGTCGGAGCCCCAGCCCAAAGGTGGACAACTGGGATTGCACAGCACTTGAGGAAGCTCAAAGCTGGCATCGGCTGATGCAGTCAAGGAGGAGAAGCACGCAAACTATAATCCCATCCTCGACTCGGCAGGGCTATTCCACATGTTTATTAAACACCTACTTCATGCCCGGTTCTATTCCTGGCACAGCACAAGTTCAACAGAAGAGGCAGTGGTCCCCTTGGCATTTGTGTCCGTCCTGGTAAAGGAGACAGCTACTAACCGAGAAAATGAGCAGCTGTATCATGCATATCAGCTGATATGAAGGAAAAGGCGAAGAGAAAGGGCCTGTTCCACGTGGGTTCATTAGGGGGATGAGTTTTGAGAGACCTGGAAGGAGAGAGAGCGATATGGTTTTTGGGTAGCAGCATTCCTGGAAGCGGGGAAATCATGTGCTAAGGCACTGGGGCAAGAGTAAGCTTGGTTTGTTTGGAAAGCAGCAGGAAGAACAGTGCAGCTGGAGCAGGTTGAGCTGGGAGGGTGGTGGGGAGGATGGCCAGGGCCACATCCTGACGCTCCTAGGGCTGCAGTGAAAACTCAGATTTTGCCCCAGGGGGAAGCCACTATAAGGTCCCATCTGCTCCTAACAGAGATGCTTGGTTGGCCTTAGGCTTTTAAACAGCCAGCCAGGCTGCGGTGGTGTTGCCACAGGACAGACCCGGGGCTTGGGGCCGGAGCAGGGAGCCGGGAAGGAGGTGGATGCCGCGGACAGGTGGAACCTCGGTGGCTTTGACTAAGAAGGGGTGGGGAGCCCAGAGGCTGTGTCTCCCTGGGTTTGAATGTCATCACCCACACATGGTGGCCTCGGTAGAGGGCTACTTGGGCTCAAGACCATGCTGTTCGTGGCCTGCAGTGACCATGTAGTGACAGGCTGTGCGCTCAAGCTTTCGTAGTGTCTGTGGGCCTCTCTGACAGCTCAGACGGGTCCTACCGCGTGGCGTGACCGAGGGGAGCAGGTGTTCTGTCCAGAGCTTTCGCGGCCACACCCAGCCTAGGGCATGCCACCTGGTGGGCATCCTGATGTTTGTTTCAGTAAGTGACTGCATGGTTGTCCACGTGCCCACCTGTGCTCTGTGTGGTCAAGTTTTGGAATGTTTATGTCTGTCGAATCACGCCTTCCTTGGCAACTGTGGTAATTAAAACACATACTTTTGGGGAGAGGTGACTGACTTATACATCCAGCAGTCAGCCAGGAGAGAAGAGCATGTGTGGGCACTGCAGACCTGCTGCCCAAAGACCCCGCTGGAAGCTGCCAGGGTGAGGGGTGCTCCTGGAGCTGCAGGGAGGAAAGCCTCCCTAGTTCCGTTTTCTGTACTTTGCCTTTACTGCTAACCAACTCTGCCTTGCTTGGCCTGCCTGAGAGGAAAGAAAGATCTTGAGACCCCAGGAGAAAGTTTCCACCAGAAAGAGGCCCTGTCACAGGCGAGCATAGCCGGAGGCCTTCCTGGACACCCTAGCACTCCCGGCTCCTCACTTACCTCGTTTTTATCTGTGCACTTATTACTGCCTGACTGATGGAGCATTTATACTGCTTATTCACTAGTCTTTTCTCCACAAATGTGGCGCCCCGAGGGGAAGGATGTTGTTTTATTCAGGGCTCGTATCAGGATCCTGCCTTAACATGGCAAGCGCCCATCAAGTCAGTCAGTGGAAGAACAGAAATGTGCACAGAGGCCAGGCTGCACCCACAGGAACTGGACTAAGCTTGTCACCTTGGGAGAGCCTCATACAGTCTCAAATCCCTCGGCTGCAGTCCTGTGGCAGCCCTGGCTCAGATGCTGGCATTAGTCCTGCTGGTCAAGCACGGGGCGATGTTTGCTGCAGGATCCGGGAGCTTGACTGTCTGAATGGTCACAGAGGCATAAAAGATTTCTGATGCCAACAGACCATCAGCAAGAGCATGCAAGAACACGCCAGTTCCATGGATGTTTCCTACATTTCTGTGTGTGTCAGAAATCCCCGTCGTGGCTAGGCCCTTTTTTACCTAGGAGGTGTAGAGTTTTGGTCCTTTCAAATGAATGGAGCACAGATAACAGTGATTTCTGCTCCAAACCAAACTTTTCCACAGCAGCCAGATGCCAAGTCTTTTGCCAAGGCTTTGTTGTGGTCAGGTGATTGGGAGAAATAGGACCTGTCATGGGATTTAGCTGTCATTTTATAGCTTGGGAAACTGAAGTCTGAAGAAAGTTACCTCTGAAAATCATACAAGTTTGTGACTTCGGATTTGGTGAGAGGATGCAGGAAGACCTACATGAAGTTTGTGAGTCATTTGTTTACTCCATAAACATGGACCCAGTGCTTACAAACTACAAGACTATCTGAGTTAAACAAACCCACACCTTGCTCTCCGAGAGCTCAGAGGCAGGGAGGAGTCCAGCTGATGGATAACAGGCTGCAGGCTCAGCACTGGCAGTGGCTCACAAGCAGCACAGGCGACAGCTTCCTGCCTGCTGCATGTGTCAGCTGAGCTGCCGTGACACGCCAGGTGCCAGCCTGTCACAGGTGCACAAGTCCGTATACAGCTGTCCTGTTGTTCCGGACGAGGGATGATGGCTTGTGTGCCAGTGAGTCAGAGAATGGTTTTGAAGGAAACCTGGGAGCCCGTAGGTACGAAATCAGAGAGTGGTGAGTGCAGGGCGAAGGAGTAGACTCTGTAGAGGCAACAGTGATGAAGGGCGTGGCACAGGTAGCTCTGTGAGGCGGGTACATGAAGTGAAAGAAGCAAGGGTGGTAGGCAGTCAAACTAGGAAGGTTAAATCTCGATCAGTCTAAATATACAGCTGGTGCCTTTCCCGTCATTTCTCTTAGGGGCTATTGACAAGCATAGAAATGGTATTAAGCCACATAGCTCCATTATCCTACCTGTGTCCCAGACTTGCACCTGGGTGCGACTGGGGAACTGTGATGGAGAGAGATGACTGTACCCTGAAGCCCCACTCGGTCAGTGGTTACCTAAGACAAGTAGTCCAGGGTCCCATTCCTGAAGCCTGGGTTCCACTGAGGTTCTGTTGCCCACTAAGAAAGGTATTAGTGAAAACAATGGGACTCAGAAGCATCCATTCCCCAAATTATTTAAATAGATAAATTTGTTTTGTATGGGCAGGAACTAAGCTATGTGATGCTTATCTTGCTAGTTATAAAAACCATTTGAAGTTGTAAAGTAAGCAAGTCCTTGTCGCACCAGAATGACTTAGTTCTGCCATGTGTCCCTTTTAAAGGAATACCAAGGTCTCCGACGTGAAATCTTTCTAGTCCACGGAGATATTCTTAGCTGCTGAGCTTTGGTTCTGAGCCCCATTCTCTCGTTAACTTGGCCTCGCTCTTCTCTCCTCCACTCCCAGGGGCCTGCAGCCTCTGCGATGGCTCTGCTGCTGAGCCGCAGGATTTCAGTGCTCAGAGGCCACAGCAAGCAGAGGGCAGAGGAGAGGTGACACGAGTTGCTTGTCTGCTGGCGCAGCTCTGCCATCAGTGTGGGTGCTTTTTTTAAAAAGATAATGAAAAGGATTAGAGCTTTTTTCCTCCACGGATCTGGTAAGCTATGAATCCTAAGAGCTACCTGGGTAGAGGACTAAATTTAGATTGTAATAAAGCAAAGGGGAAATGCTTAGCGCAGCTTTTTCCTTTCCATCTGTGCTGCCTGTGTCTGAGTCTGTGCGGTCCCCTCAGCTCCTGCTCTTATGCTATCTGCCCTGTCCCTGAGCAAGAGCGAGGCTGGTAAGGGAGGCAAGGGTGATTTCCTGCCAGGGCTGTGGCAGTTGCTTCAGCTCCATCTGGCTTCTGATTCATTAGATTACAGGATCATATATGTTTAGCGGACCTCTCCCACCCACCAGTCTCTGGGGAGCCCTGACTGTCTGGAGTAGAAAAGGCTGCGGGTATGCAGCCTGGCAGCACGCACATGTGGCTCATCCCCCAGAAGAGGCGTCCCCTGCTGGGGCGTCCGCATGGGCTGATGGCTGCTCTCTTAATGTGATTTGATATGTCCACCTTGCAATAATACTGGCACTCAGATCAGGGTCACACCTTACAAGCCCTGTCGCGATAGGAGGGAGGGATGTGGTCACACCTTCGTACTGGCTCACAAGCCACCCATCCTGCACCACGAGGCCCACGCCCAGAGTCCCCACTGCTCTGCCCTGTTCTCCAGCCACCTCTCCAGTTCCTCATGCCATGCCTCCCTCTCTCCTATTTTATTGTCTAAAAATTTTAGTAATCTCAAATCATGGAAAAGTTGCAAGAAAAGTACAAAGACTTCATATCTCCCTGCCCTGTGTTCTCTGTAACTATTCCAATCTGTTTACTCTTTCTGCCCATCCACCTGTCCATTCATCCATCTGTCCATCCATCCAACATTTGTGCCATAATTCTCTGTCACTCCTAGACCTTCCAGTGAGCCCCGCCCATAAGTCATGATATTGTGGAAAAAACAGGACTGAATTTGATGGGACACACACACAGAAGAGTTGGAAGGCAACTTTATGACAGTAGTGGGCTGGGGGAAACTGAGCTCCAAATCACCAGCCCTGTCTTGGGGTTAAACAGACACTGACACATGTTTCAGGCCAGAAGCACAAAAGGCTATTAGCAGGTTATTTTATAATAGGTTACATAGGCTGGGTCGTATGTGGGCAGGCAGACTTGTTCTGGGCTGCAGGGGGCTTCTTAAGGTCAGGGGCTTGGGTGAGCAGGAAGAATCATTGTCTGTCCTTAAAGCAAGTTAGCATCACAAGATGCACTTTCTGACTGAGTTGTGTCCATCTTACAAATTGCAGCTGGCGTGGGGGATCTCAGGGCTGTCTGAGCCTGAATGGGCTGGGCCTTTCCTGCTCTTAATATACCGTCAGGTTATAAGTTTTAAAATTTCCTCTACAAGAACACTTCTCCCCAGCCTCCCCGAATGCCTCCCAGCCGGGACCTCAACTCCCATGTCAGGGGGCCATCTGGCCCACAGACTCCAGCAGGCTCTCTGCCACCACCCCTCCCTCCTGCTTTCTCTCCTTCTCCCTCCATCTCTCTCTCCCTCTGTCTCTCCCCACACCCCATCACTACCTTTTGCACTCTCCCTTTCTGTTTCAGAGTTCTTTCTAGGAATGTGCTTTGCCTCAGGCAGGGTTCAAGCCTCCTCTGTCTGAAGTCCTGACGGCTCCCTCCCCAGCCTTGGCCTGTCCCTCTGGTTTTCAGTGCATTGCTCCTGTGCAGTGATCCTCAGCTGGCTCTGGCTGTGTTTCCTGGTGGCAGGACTAGGACAGGGCATTCTTGTTGGGAAACCATAGAAACTGTGCTTCCTTCCTACCCCATTGGATTCCCCTCTGTCACTACTAGAGTCAAGGTCATCACTTTTTTCTATGAAGCCACAGATGTTTCCCTTGTTGATGATCAGTATCCTGGCACGGGAGGAAAATATTCTGACACAGTGTCAGTGTCTGCCCCTCATCAGACTGTAGTCGCCTATGTTGGCATCTGTCGGTGACCTCTGCCTGTGTCCACTGCTTCTCTGAAGGGTTCAAAAGATGATGCTCCTTTGCTACCATTTGTCCTGCATTTATTCTAGTGAAGTTAAGCTTTTCCCATTCCCCAATTGATTTGTGTTTTCATGATCTGTTTTGACCCATTTGGACTCCTGCATTCCTGTTCCGGCTGATGGTTTTAACGTACTGCTCTCAAACTTCACGTCTGAGGGTGAACCTTGGAAGCAGGAGCTTTGGATGCAGCCACTTGTTCGCTGTGTGCTTGCACCTTTGGGTGTTACTTTCCAGCACAAGGTGCCAGACTTGCACTGTGGTTTCCCTGGGTCGTGTTGGGGAGGATGGTTAGCAGACCCCAGACGCCACCCACTCTGTGTGCCCAACAGAGAACCTGATGAGGACAGGAGAGTGGGGTGTTCAGTAAGAGGTTCAGGTGTATAATCAGTCACCCTTGTCCTTATCGTGGGGAAAACCTCCTGGATGCTTCTTTACTGACTGCAGGGGGGTTAGTTCTTGTTTTTTTTGGGGGGGGGGGGCGGTGTCTTGCTGTGCAGTTCAGGCTGGCCCTGAACTCTTGACAGTCCTCCTGCCTCAGCCTCCCGAGCACTGGGATTACAGATATGTGTCACCAAGACTAGCTGACTGCAGGGTTAAAGCAGAGTGAAACACAAAGAAAAATTATCTAGCCAGGTGTGGCAGCATATACCTGTAATCCCAGCATTTGGGAAACTGAAGCAAGAGGATGGCCACAAGTTGGAGGTCAGTCTGGGCTACATAGTGAGTTTAAGACTAGCCTAAACTATATAGTGAGTCCTTGTCTCAAAAAGAAATTATCTGGACACTCTTCTTCCCCATCTCTCAGCCACTCTGGGGTCCTCGCTCATCTTGGCTTCTCTATCGGACTTGTTCTTCCCAGGATTCCTGGCCCCTCCTTCCCCACAGGACTTTCCTGGCCAGTGTCTGTGCATCTCTGCCTGGCTAGATGGCAGGCAGCTAATCTAATGAGCAGCACCAAGAGCAGGACAGTAGGTGTTGATGAGTGGACATCGTATTAGCAGGTCAGCCTGAGCCACTGTGTAACTCAAAAAAACCTAACTGGGAATTGAAATAAGGCCTTTGGGGAGATGGCAGGGCTTCGAGTGGTCCTTGAGGTGCCCGGCACAGGACACAGCGGGAGGCTGAGGCTCTGCACAAGCTGGTGAGATAAGCGGCCATTAGAACCGGAAGCGAAGGGTTGTGCGACCTCCTGGGAACGCGGGCACCTGCCTTTGGGGCATCTTTGAGACTTTCAGTGAGGCAGGAACCTGAGGACACCAGGCCTTTCTGCTGTTTGAAACCTTCCTCTTCTCTGACAGGGTAGGAGTTACGCTTCCTGTGACGTGTCTACTGTATTCATATATTTGGAAATCAATTAGTGTAATCGGGAAATCAGAGGAGCTAAACAGAGAAATAATTTACTGAGAACAAATGTCTGAAATTGTGTGTGTTTTGTCAGTGAAATTCTTCACAGTTGGTACAAGGAAATACTTCAAACTAAATCATTCAGGCAGCATGTGGCTTTTTTCCCTTCTTAAAAATGTTACAAGCAACACAGCCTGGCTGAGCTCTCTCCCCACTCCCGCCACACAGATTGCTTCATAGAAGAATTCCCGAAACTGACATTTTTACCTAAAAAGAGCAAAGGCAGATGAAAAACTCCAGGTGTGCGTACTTGGCATGCATATTTTTACCCAAAAGGGGCCTAAAGGGTTGTCTGCTGCTTCAGGACTGCGTGTTCGAGTGCACTCAGCCGGAGAGGTGCAGTGTGCAGCGGCTCCAGGACCTCGCAGCCACCCGAGGGTGGGAAGAAGCTGGGTAATCCATAAAGGGGTCGTTCTCCTGAGCCCGCCCCAGGCAGGCTGTGGGCTCAGATGGAGCAGGAACTGCCCCAGACCGTCCCTCCTCAGAAGCCAAAGCATACCCTCCTCCCTCCAGACCAACACGGACAGCCAGATACCTGCTCTCCCAGGGAGGAGTAGAAATAGACTGCCTCTGCCTCCAGGTGGAGACCAGAATCCTCCCAGCTGCAGGGCCTTTGCTAATGGGCAGTACTAGGGAGCAGGGCCAGGAGCTGTCTAAGGTCTGGAATCCCTCACAAGTGGCTGAGGCTGAGCAAGAAGCCCCCACCCAGGACCCCCCGAGCACAAGGCAGGTCTGGCTGCCATAGGAGTGAAGGGAAGGAATGCTAAAAAAGGTGTTTTTTTGGTTTTTGTTTTAATTTTATTTTGAGCTAGGGTATCACTAAGTGCCCAGGCTGGGTCCAAACTTGCCATCCTCCTGCCTCAGCCTCCCAGAGTGCTAGAAATCCAGGTATGTGCTACCATGCCTGATTTGCCTAGTGTGGATGAGGTTCTAGGTTCCATCTCCAGTATGGAAGAGAATTATTTTTAAAGTCCCGCCTTTGAGGTCCTGGTGCCCAAAATCTGCATGAGCATGCAGCTGGGCTGGGACAGATAAGAAACACCTGCTGCCCCCAGCCTAGAATGCTGTTGTGAGGAAGAGCACATCTCACTCAGAGAGGGGTAAGGCCCATCCGAGGCACAGGAACTGGGGAAACTGGGGAAAGCTGAGGGTGATCAGGAGCACAGAAAAGGGTCTGGGACCTGGGCTCCTGAGCAAAACTCTGGGCCACAGCAGCCTGCAGCTGAGGAAGTGGAGGCCAGGGCACACTCTCGGCGACAATGGCACCCGAGCCCAAGTCAGCTCCCTGCTGGGTCACTCAGCCTCCCTCCCATGCTAACAGTGTGACAGACAAAGAAGTGTGCCCGTCTGCAGTCCTGACCCTACCGGCCTCAGCCTCTCCTCTGCTTTCCTGTATGGCATTCAACATTCTGCTCAAACTTAGAACGCACACAAGTAGAAAGAACCAAAACATTGTCAACAGACAGAGCAATCAGCAGAAACAGACACTGAGCTGAGTGAGATACTGAAACACACTGTGACCGAGATGTTAAAGCAGTGGTGGCGAACTTACAGCACGAGTACCACGGTGGGCTGTTTGTATCGCGGAAAGCTCTGAAAGGTTCTCCGTCTCTGTGTTAAAGGATCTGCAGGGGAATGTGGATCATACGCGTGAGCCGGGGGGCATTTCAGCCGAGAGGGGGATCTCCAAGAAAAACTCAAGTAAAATGCTAGAAATAAAAAGTTTCTCAGTGATGAGAAGTTTCTCCGACAGGCTGAACAGTGAACTGCAGAGAGCTGAACAGAGGATTTAAGGATAAATCAAGAGAAATTATTCAGATGAAAACAGAAGAGAAAAAAGAGTAAAGAAAAACTACACCAGAGTGAGACCATGGGACAAACTCAGCGTGTAACACACGTGGAGCAGAGTCCTGGGGGGAGGGTGTGTGGAAGAGGGCTCCGGCAGGCTGGCCTCCCTCCAGGAAAGCCGTGTGGTTGAAAACATAGCCACAAGTAGTTCGTGCTTCTTTCCCAGCCTCTGCGTCACTGGAAGCATTTCTTCTCGTATTTCTCCAATTCTTTTTTGCTTGTCTTCTCTGCCCTGTTGTTGGAGTGCAGAAATACGTGGTGCGCCCCTCTCCTAACCGGCTCAGCAGCCTGTCTGCCATGTGGCAGCAGGAGAGGGGCTGTGAAGTTGGATGGAATTGCTGGGGAAAGGCAAGATTTAGCAGCCTGCCTTTTGCTTTTGGCAACCGGCTCCCATTTGATTTAACTGAGAGAAAACATATGGTTCCTGACTTTGAAGGGGTGGGAAATTACAGTTCATCTCTGTCCACAGCCACAGCAAAGGAAAAACGGTTCACATAATTCACACCTCTCCTCCCCCTTTGCATTTGAGCAATTAAAAATGGTTTAAAGAAAAAGAAGGTGTTAAATACAGTCTTTATTCGTGGAGCACACTCAGATTTCAGAAGTGATCTAGTCTGGACTAGTATTCTTTTAAGAAGTCAGTGGTCCAAGTGCCTTGTGTCTGTGGGCCAGAAATTTGCTTCCAGTCACCTGGCACCCTTTGCCTGCCCTGCCCAGTGCCCAGTGCCTGGTGCCCAGCAGGCCAGGAGCTGGAGGAGCCCTGCCTGGTGGGCTGAGCCTCTGCTGAGCTCGGCTGCCTCCAGAAGGGAAGCAGAGGGCTCCACGAGGGCTGGGAGTGGAGTGGCCGCAGTGTTCGCGTGTGGATTTCAAACTCAACTGGGAACCAGTCTCTGGTCTTCCCCTTGTTGATGAGCTTGTGACCCTGATGCCACGCAGACTAGCTCCTCGGCCTTGAAAGGCCTCTGCAAAGCTCTTGAAGCCCCATAAAGAGTGGTTCCTTTCTCTTCTACTTCTGGTCTTATTCGTGCCATTTGAGCATTTTCTTTTTAATGATTTGCTTTTACTTCCTCCTGTACTAGTTCCCCGAGGAAGTTTGTGTTCCATCCATCTGTGGTGCACTGCCAGGCCTGCAGGCGCTCAGTGAATGTGTGTTCACGTGTGTGTGAAGTAGCTGCCCAGCCCTGGGGCAGCAGGGGTCGCCTTGTCTCTGAGGCGGAGGCAGGTCCTGTTGCCTGTGCCATTTGCTTGTGCATAAGTTCCTGGGCCTTCTCGCACACCCTGGTTAGTTGTGCCTCTCTGTGCCTGCTCTGTGACTCACATTCAGCCATAGGATGCAGGTCACCAAGGTCATAGTCATGGAGGTAAGCTGGGGAGACTTTACTGAACAGAAATAAGCTCAAATAAGGCAGGACTGTGAGAGTCGTCAGGAAGACAGAGAGCACTGAGCCAGGACCTAGGCTGGAAACTGAGTCAAACTGAGAACTGCGGACCCACTCCGGCCACCTTTCCTTAGAGTGGCACCTTCTGCCCTAGGGAGGACAGCGGAAGGGCAGCGAGTGACATCCTAGCACTCAGCTGCGAACTCACAGCCAGATCCACAGGGCTGGTTATTGAGACTGAGTGTTTGCTCTCAGCTTTGTGGTAATGAAAAGGGGAACGTGTGTTTTTACATTCTGATAAAAAGAAGCGAACTAGCTCCTGGGGTGCCAACCCCAAGCCTTTTCTCCCAGAAAGAGGCTGGCTTTGCTCGGGTATGCCCTAGCACAGCCGTGTGACTTCAGCCTGTCATTGCCCAGTCTAGACCAGATCTCAGGATCCCTTTTAAGGCAGCATTGCCTGGTCACACAGAACGTTTAGAATCCCTCCAGACTGAGCTCTGGACGCTGGCCCCAAAGAGCAGCGACACCAGTGGGGCACCAGTGGTGAGCACTCAGTATTTCCTGCCGGGCTTGCCAGCTCCCCGCTGGAGGCCTTCACCACGGTGCCATGGTGATGACCGTGTCCCTGAGCAGGCACTGAGCCCTGCACCCTGCACCCTGCACCAGGGCCAACCTGGGACTGCCCCTGCTGGAGTTGACCTCTGCAGTGAACAGCACCCCCAGGTGGCCCTCCATGCCCAGAACCTCTCAGTCTTCTCGAGAAGGGCGGTCTGGATGCGGTGTGAAAGCCAGCAGAGACGGCAGTGCCCTGGAGAGGGGCGGTCCCGGGAATGGCAGTGGACACAGCGGTACCTCAGGGCCTCTGCAGAGCCCCTCACTTGACACATGCTCTTGCCTGAATTTGTGTTTCGCAAATTGAGTTGAGAGGAGTGGGTCGTGTCTGCCGCTGCTCCTCCACCGCCCCCAGCCTCCTACTGAAACCCACAGCTGCTGCCTTCAAGCCTGCTTTCTGCCTTTGTTATCAAAACTGGCTGTGACCTGTCTGTGATCTGACAGACCATTCATGCTGGGGTGTGAAGAATGCACACAGCTTTGGGCCCTGGGGTGAACGGTGTACAGACCAGAAGGAAATCTAATGGCAATTGTCAGGCATTTCAGTGACCCAAATGTACACTGCTTGCACACACAGATGTACATGTGCACATGCACAGATGCGTAATGCAAACACACACACACACACACACACACACACACACGTGCTACTAGGGCTGGCTGTGTTTGCAGGCAGATTTGGCAGTTACACTCATTGGCTTCTCGAGGTACAGGTTTGGCCTGATCTGACAGAGTGCAGGCAGCTCCTTTGTGGCCCCGGCTCTCTGTCTTGCACCCCACCCGCCCTGCAGAGGCGCTTAGGTAGAGTTCTGCACATTTCTCTTCCCTTCTCGGAGTGTGGGGAAGCAGTGTAGCTGCTCCAGTGATGGGATGATAGTACTCGACTGCTTGCAGGGAGGACATTTATTTGTATGTAACAGGAATTTTCTGAAAATGATGCCTAGACCCAAGGAGAGTGGGACTTTCAGGAACCAGGGTGGGAGGCAGAGATACTTGGAGCAGGTGATTCAGGACCCTCCCCCCACTCTGTGGGCAGCCACCCTGTGTGGTCACCTTTGTCAGGCATGGCTTGCAGGGGCTCTGTGGTATTCCCTGGAAAGGAAGGTGAAGGAACCACACTGATCCAAACAGGAGGCGGGAAGGAGGTGGAGAGGGGAGGAGAAGAGAACTGCAGGCGGGGAAGGAAGAGGCGAGGAACAACCCAGGAAGCTGGGGCAGGCAGCTCGGTGACTGCCGAACCTCCCACCATGTGAGCGGGTTAGCTGTGCTCTGAGTCATGCCGCTGAGTCAGTCAGCTCCTTTGTGTCAGGTTGTGCTGGGAAGTTCTGGGACCTCGAAGTAGAGGGTCAGAAGCAGGGGGTGACAATACGTCCTGAGCTGGGTGCTTTCTGGGCAGCTCAGGACAGTTCTCAGGCGTGACTGGAACTTTCATTGGTTAGTGAAGTCTCTTTTTGTGGCAGATGGTTGGGCATGAAAACGTGTTTTGTTTTCTTTTGTTTTTGCTACAGCATAGCTACAGGGAGCTTCTTTGGTCACATTTGAAATGGCAGATTTGCAAAGGAATAATTTGTATGCTAATTTTTCTATGGAGGAAATCATATTGCTGGCTGGGCGGTCGTACTTAGTCTCATTTGGCCTTATTTCAAACTTTGTCATCTTACTAAATGTATGTTAAGTTCTGCAGATGTCAAAGATACAATGGAATCATCTGCTTTTCCTGGTCACTGCTGCAAAAACTGACCTGGGCAGTGAAGTTTTACCACCCATTTCCATTACATGCAATGCTTATGTTAGTGCACTTTCCATCACTGTGACAAAATACCTAAGAAAACGGTTCCAGAGGTTTCGGTCCCTGGTCACTTGGCCCTGTTATTTTGAACCAGTGGTGACACAGTGCATCATGGCAGGAACATGTGGTAGAGGGAGCGGATTCACTCTTGAAAGCTAGGAAAAAGAGAAGGGGGGCTGAGGGGAAGACACCTGCACCCCAGTATCCCTCTCAAAGGCCTCCAGGAACCTAACTTCCTCCAAGCCGACCTCTTAAAAGCTGCACCACTGTGGGCCTTTAGGGGCCACTTCCAGACCACAGCAAAGCCTGAAGACTGTCCAAGATCTGAACTGCGAGTTCCCCGCTGGTTTTGGGAGCACTTCCCCACCTGGACTAATATCCAGGGAATGTGGTCTCCTGACCATCCTTTCTGTCTCCGCTGTCCTGGTCCCCATACTGCCACCCACACCGCAGGTGCTCTGTGAGTGAGCAGGCTGCTCAGCACCCCTGCAGACCACAGCCTAGCTCTCCAGCCCCACCCTGCTCCTAGCCCCTCGGACAGGCAGGGTGCAGCGCCCACTAAGCCACGCCTCCCGCCCATGTCTTTGCAGAATGGGCTGAACGGCTTGCATCTGGCCTCCAAGGAAGGCCATGTGAAGATGGTGGTTGAACTGTTGCACAAGGAGATCATTTTAGAAACAACAACCAAGGTATGTCTCATGGGAAATGGGGCTCTTTGCATTGAGAATTCCAGGCTGTGGGGCCCTCTTGTGTTATCCCAAACACTGGCCTAGGAGCTGGTCTTTGGGAGAGAAACCCAAAGATGGGTCTGAGTTTGTCTTGTCTTTCCAGTCGTCTCCCAGTTTGCCGAGTCCCTGATGCTACCTGACACAGGATCCTGCTTGCAGAGAGTCAGGCACCCTTTACTTTTCTCGTCACCAGACCCCCAACTCCGCGTCTCTGCCCATTTTCCATGGGCTGTTGATTTATACAGGAACCTAAGTCCCAGAAGCTTCTGAGTCAGGAGCCTCAGGTTCAAATCCCAGCTGAGATGCTTCCCTGTCATGTGCCCGGTGGCCTTGCCTCAGTTTCCCCATGTGTAACCCGGGGAGTGTCATGCTCAGTCACAGTGCACTGCTGCACACAAAGCATACACAGTTGTGGGGGAAGCAATCGGGAAACATTGGTGACTTGTTATAGAGCTGTGCAAGAGAGTCTAGGGGACATTTTATGTCTTAAACTTGTCTATTAAACAGGTATGAGCGAGACTTAAAAAGCAAAACTGTTCATGAAACAAAAGAATCACCTCCGTTTTCGAACACAAGCACTGTCTCCTTGACTCCCCCTTTCTCTTCTGCCCTGCTTCTCCTGTTCATATGCTCGAGATCCCCCCGCCTCTTATTTCCCATCTGGTATTCGGCACGCGGGGTCTCATACAGCCTCAATTTCAGCTCCTTGCAACAAGCATTATGCCGCCTCTCAAGCAGAGAAAACAGAAGAACAATATGTAGAGAACAGATATAATTTATGGGTAGGAAGTGAACTACCAAAATATTATGAAGGTAGAATCATCTCTCAAGGTAAAATTCTGTAATTTTCATCTCATTTCCCCAGTGTGAAAAGATCTCACTTGCACTCGTTGGTAAAATAAACCGAGCTGCTCTTTCTGGCTGTGGATTGGGGCGTTTTTTTCTAACCCTGTCCCCCCCTCCCACCCCCCGTCCTCCTGTGAATGAAGGGATGGGATGCAGTTGTGATTATTTTTTCGATGCTGTCTCTTACCTGGCTGCAAGTGGGTACCATCCGACAGGCTCTGCGAGGCCCGCAGCCACACTTCCCTGGCATCTCCCCGAGAGCTGTGAAAACATTGTGCTTCAGCACTTTCACTCTCTCCAGATTCCCCTCTTTGATTGTTATTTTGCAATGAACACTTGGTGTGTCTTTTTATTTATAGACATTTTAGAAGTCAGTGAGATTTCCGAATGCCAGACAGAGGGAGGGCGGAAGAAAAGTGAAACTCAAAATGTGGGCTAAGGAAGCCTCCTAACAGATTGAGGAATTGCAGTGGGTCTCCCAAGCCTGGGAAGCATTAAAAATATAAAACAGTGAGAAGCCAAAACAATCCAGGCTCCTAAACTGAGTTTAGAAGTGTGAACGCGTGAGGCGAACACCGCCCCCTGCAGCTGGGAGCAGAGCCAGCTTCCCCTCCCCTCGTCACACTGCTCCCGCTCTGTGAGTCCCTGGAAACGGAGAAGCTGGACCAAAGTGGTGCTCAGTGACTTCTTCTGGTCCGTGGAAGCCCAGTTCCTCCGTGCCGACAGAGGGACAGGGAACTCAGAGGCAGGCCACAGCTGTGTGGGGCGCAGGGGCCCAGCGTGTGTGCGGGGGTGTGTCCAGGTGGCTCGGATGCACACAGCAGGGCAGAGGCCCATTTCCCAGGGCCTTCCCTTTGCCCCACGTCTCACCAGTGCTGCCCTCCTTCCTCTGGTGCCAGCCGAGATCTGCAGCCAGGTTCCACAGGGACCACCTGCCCAAAGAGCAGGCCTCCCCTCTGGCAGGCGGAGGAGGCCAACGTGGGCAGACCAGGCAGGGGAGTCAGGTGAAGGAAGCCTGGGACGGACGCGTCTTCAGGGCAGCAGTCCAAGCCTCAGCTGCCCTGTGGCCAGCCTTCCGCTGACATGTACCTCACGGTGTGTGCACCCGGCCACGTGAAGGGGTGCGGCCTCTCCTTGTCCACAGGAGACGGGTGGGCTCCCTGGTTTCTAGAGAAACTTCTGGTGCCCACAGGCCTGTCCCACTCAGGATGGTGAACGGAGCCCAAGTGGGACCAAGTAGGACAGCACCCAGTGCCACAGCTTTCCAAGTAGGTTCTTTAGGTTCCATGAAAAATTATTAACTAGGATCTATAATTTATTTCTGACATTTATTCTCTGATGAATGTTTGACAAAAAACCCTTGTGCTTATCAAATAGGACTTAAGGAGAAATTAAAAAGATAGCTATCAATTGATAGCTTACACACACCTTCCAACAGACCACATCAGACATCTAGTACAATGTGAGTGCTCTGTAAATAGCTGTCATATGCTATGGCTTAGGGAACCCTGACAAGAAAAGGTCAGCATGTGTTTGATACGGGTGCAGCAAGACGAAGTCTCTTGTATCCGCCGCTCCTTAGGCAGTGCAGAGGTAGACAAATACAGCTGTGGTCCCGCCTTCTCCACCTGCCCTATTTGTTGGAACGGCTGAGTGGAACCTGAACCCAGACTGTCCCTGAATACGGGAGCCAGTGCTGCTGGTGCCTTTCCTGCCTCAGCCTCCTGAGTAGCTGGGAACACAAGCGTGCACTACCTCACCTGACTGGTTATCAGTTCTTATTTTTGAAAGTTTCAAACAATCGTGTGCTTCATTATGTTTATGTTTCTCTCCTCTGCAATTTGGCGAAAGCCTGCTCATCTGGTTTTACTTATTTATATTTTGCATCTTCTTTCTTTATATTTCCTTTGTCAGATTTTACTCCATCGATGCCCCCACTGGTTTTCATGTTTTCCTTCCCTTCCCTGCAGACATCATGGAGTGCTTCTCACCCTTTTCTCCTCACTGCTTTGCTTCCCTGTTCGTCCTCTGTGGCCTGTGTCCCCTCTGGTCCAGCGCTTGGGCCTCAGGAGAATGGAGAACGCCATGCATGGCACCCGCCACCCTTTCCTGCAACTCCCGGCCAGCCAAGGGCTCTGTGCCTCGCCGAGTGGTGCCACAGGCGCCAGGGCCGGCCGCTCACGCCCTCACAGTGCGCATGCAGGGGCCCGGGGCGGCCGGCCGCATGCCCTGGGCTCGTTCAGCGGGGCCAGGGTGGCCAAGCCTGCGTACCTTCCGACGCGCAGTGCTGCTGTTCACGGGTCGCCTACACATTTCTCTCGCACATTTTGGTACCATTACGAGGTGCGCGATGGGCCAGCCGCACCCGGGTTTCCACCGCCCGTGCGTGACCCGAGCGAAGGCCGCTGGGCTCGCAGCCTACTCCCGCGGCGCTCAGGGAATGGCCTCTGCCCCCCGCCCCGCCCCGTGTGTTGCAGAAGGGGAACACTGCCCTGCACATCGCCGCGCTCGCCGGTCAGAACGAGGTGGTCCGGGAGCTGGTCCACTACGGCGCCAACGTCAACGCCCAGTCGCAGGTGACGCGCCACGGGAGGGCCAGCTGTGCGCACGGGCGCGCACCCAGCAGCCTGGGTTATTAGCACCACGTTGTCCGCCCTTTATCACTTTTTCGTGGTTCTTCATGGTTCTTCTTCAGGTTGGGGTTGGGGCATTGTGGACCCCGTGTCTGTTCAATAAATCGGTCACAAAATATCTTCAGTTACGGCTCGGTTAGGGAGATAAATTTTATGGGTGTGTTAGGGGGGAGTTAATGAAGAAGGGGACCAAAGCAGAGGGGACACTCGAGCCCAAGGCTGACAAGTGGAGAGGGGTGGAAGGCGCCGGGGAGGGGTCCCCACCTTGTGGCCCTCCGTAGTAATTCTGCCGTCAGTGCAGGGTGCCCACAGGTTCTCGGAGCTGGGCCCGAATGGGGATGAAGCGGAACTGCTCCGCTTTTGCGTCCTTGGCTGCTGCGGTGGACATGAATGGCTTTGCTCTGGGCTTGCAGAAAGGCTTCACGCCCCTGTACATGGCGGCACAAGAGAATCACCTGGAAGTGGTTAAGTTCTTACTGGAAAATGGAGCCAACCAGAATGTGGCCACAGAAGTAAGTACTGTGGGGGCCGCCCGCTGCCACACACGTCGCACTGGAGGGCAGGTGTCACTGTGTGCTCAGGGCTGCAGGCCCCGGAGCTGGTCCTGGGTGCCCTTGGGTCCTGTGAGGGAATGAGGGCGGAAGGCCCAGGCACACAGCACAGAAGTGACGCCCAACTCAAGGACGTCGCTCCCGCCAGAGCCAGCACCGCAGGCTGGGGGTGGGTGCTGGCTATGTGGGACTGGCGGGCTGCCTGCAGCCTTCTGAAGAGGGTCTTCCCGCCATCCCACGGCGCCCTTGGGCGAGTCCTCTTGCCTCTGATCCCAAGACTCGCTTATGAATGTAGGATGGGGCTGGACGGAGCTGGGTTTCTCTAGGCCATTGACACTGCGTGGCTCAGTGGCTGTGCGACTTTGTTACAACTGGGCATCAGCACTTCGTGGGGTCCCAGAATACTCGAGGGACTAGCGACTGAGGAAATTTACCTTAGTAACTCACAGTCCAGTGGTCTGGGCCTGACTTGTTTTCTAATGTGCAGTCGGTGTTTGAGAATATTCTTCCTTCTTCAAGGCTCAGTACCGGTGCCAGAAGATGGGATGAGAGGCTGTTTAGGCCAAAAAACATGGAGCAGTGAAAAGTCTCTCATGAACTGGCTATGGTGGCTCACACCCGTAACCCTGGCAGTCTGATAGGCTGAGGCAGGAAGATTGCAAGTTTAAGCTCAGCAAGTGACTTAATGAGATCTTGTTGCAAACAAACAAACAAAAAATTAAAAAGGGCTGGGAATGTAGCTCAGTGCAAAGGCCCTGGGTTCAATACTTTAAAAAAAGAAAAAAGAAGGCTTTCAAAGCACACATTCAGGTTGGAACAAAATGTCGAGGAAAGTTACACACTAAAGAAAAATCACTGAAGGTCCATGAGAAGGTAGAGCAAGCAAGTGGGACCCAGAAAGGCCCCAGAGGAGGTGGTGTGCAAGCTGAGCCTGCAGGAGGGAGCGGCCTTTGCACACAGAGCGGCTCTGGAGGAGTCGTTCGTCTGCGGTGCTTGCCAGCAGGAGCCCGTGGTGGTGGAAGCTGTGTCGTGTCTCCATCAGGGCAAATCGGCCTTTCCCTCCCGTGCAGGACGGCTTCACGCCGCTCGCAGTGGCGCTGCAGCAGGGCCACGAGAACGTGGTGGCCCACCTCATCAACTACGGCACAAAGGGCAAGGTGCGCCTCCCGGCGCTGCATATCGCGGCCCGCAACGACGACACGCGCACAGCCGCCGTGCTGCTGCAGAACGACCCCAACCCGGATGTGCTTTCCAAGGTGAGGCCTGGAGCCTGCGTGGGGAGAGGCCCCGCCCCCTCTGCTCTTTCCTGCAAGCCAGCAAGCCAGGCCCTCGTTGGCCCATGCACACACGGGGGTGCTGGTGAGCCCCGCAGTCAGGTGTTCGCAGGGACGATCCAAGCCTCTGGTGGGGCCAGAGGTCTCCTGGGGCCTGGGGAGGTGGCATTCTAGACTTCCATCTCCTCTCCCCAGCCTCTTCCCTCGGCTGGGAGGAAGTGTCGCCACCACACAGGGGCTGGAGTGTGCGGAAGGGGGTCCCCGGGAGGCCCGGCCAGTCACTCGGCTGCATTGTCTGATAGCACCCCGCATCCGTAGGCAGTTCTGCTCTGTGGGGTGAACTTGCGCTGTTTGTCACGTAGGCCCCTCCCACGCCAGGCTTGGTCTGGGGCAAGGCTGACTGGGCACAGATGTGGTGCAAGGACACAGAACAGGATCAGAGGGGTCGGAGGTGGCCTGGGGGTGGGCAGCTGAGGCATCTGAGGATCCGAGCTCCATGCCACCCGCATCCATGCACTAGATCTCTTCATAAATGGGCATCCAGGGGAGTGGGCTAGGACTTGGGGTAACCCCGTGAGTCAGAGTGTGGTCACCCAGAGGAGTGCCTCACTTTGAAACACAACTTGCCACAAGTGTCTCTTGGCCCCTCTGCAAATATTGCCACCCATCACAGTCTGCTGTATGTCTCGGATCCTCCAGAAACCTGGGCTGGCCCTGGTGAAGGTGCCAGTAGTCGCAGGTGACGCGTTTCCTCTCTCTTTGTGCCCAGACTGGGTTCACCCCACTCCACATAGCCGCCCACTACGAGAACCTCAGCGTGGCCCAGCTCCTCCTCAACAGGGGCGCCAGTGTCAACTTCACGCCGCAGGTACCTCGCCGGCTGCTCTCTAGCCTGTCGTGTAGTGAGCTGTGCGCGCTGCAGGGGAGCCTGTGGCTGAGGCAGGCCTGGCATGTGGAAGGCCTCCTGCTCGTCCTACAGCGTTGTGGTGGGCAGGGCCAGCGTGGGGTGCATGGTCCTGGGGAGAAGGACACTGTGCCCTGACCAGCCCGCTCCTCCCCCTAGAATGGCATCACGCCCCTGCACATCGCCTCCCGCAGGGGAAACGTGATCATGGTGCGGCTCCTGCTGGACCGGGGGGCGCAGATAGAAACGAGGACCAAGGTGGGTCCCAGCATCCTTTGCGCCAGGCGGGGTGGGGAGCGGGGTTCTGCCTTCGAGAGCCTCTCCCAGGTCAGGGTAGCCTCTTGGGGACCCAGGGCAGCCTGCAGCGGCAGGCGTGGGGACAAAGCTGGGCTGGTTGAGGGAAGCCTCCGCACCTCTGCAGCCAGCTGCTGCCTTGTGGCCTCTGACAGGCTCCTTCCGGCTTTCTGTTTGGCACTCCTCCAGGACGAATTGACGCCTCTCCACTGTGCGGCTCGGAACGGGCACGTGCGCATCTCAGAGATCCTGCTCGACCACGGGGCACCTATCCAGGCCAAAACCAAGGTCTGTGCCCCTCCTGGGAGGGGTCTCTCGGGCTGGGCTCCTGCACCTTGGAGGGGTTCCTCTGTCTGGAAAAGACAGATTCTACTGCAGCTAAGGCAGCCATGCCTGTGACATTTATTGCTGTGATCATCAAAGCTGGCAAGCTTTTTATCTAAAGGCATTAAGTATTTTTAGGCTTTGCAGGCCATTTTCTTTTGCAGTAATTAAATTCCACCAATAGAGCAGAAGAGCAGCCCTAAGCAATGTGAGGCTAGTGGCCATGTGCCAATAAAACTTTATTCACGAACCCAGGTAGTGGGCCAGATTCAGCCTCCCGACTGTAGTTTACCTACTTCTCTAAATCAGACTGTATCTCTTTCGTTCTAGCTCCAGGAAAGACAGGAGCTCAAAACTCTACAAATCTGTAGAGCCTGGGCCAGGTGGAAGTGAAGCTAGAAAGAAAAAAGCCAGACTGAGCAGCATGGTGGTACATGTCTACAATCCCAGCACTCTGGGAGGCTGAGGCAGAAGGATTGCAAATCTGAGCCCAACCTGGGCAATTTAGCAGTTTAGACCTTGTCTTGAAGTAAAATACATAGTTTATATAAAAAGGGATGGGGATGTAGATCAGCATGAAAGCCCTGGGTTCAATCTCTAGTACAACCCAGAAAAGCAGGAATGGAGAGAGGGAAAAGGAAAGAAAGAGAGACAGAGAGATAGAAAGAACACTAACAAGGGATAATCCAGCACTCTGGGAGGCTGAGGCAGGAGGATCAAAAGTTCAAACACAGCCTAGGCAACTTAGCAAAACCTTGTCTCAAGAAATGTAACTAAAAAAGAGCTATAGATGTAGCTCAATGCAAAGGCCGTGGGTTCAATACCCAGTGACACACATACACACACTCACACACACACACACACACACACAATGAAACCATTCTCTCAGACACCATTAGGAGCTGGAGCGAAGCTTGTTTCTAGGTTCTAACATGAAGCCTCGTGTTTCCGTGAGGAGCCAAGGCTGTCGCCCCACAGTGTGGCCTGTCCCTCCTGCAGGCGCTTTGCCTGTTGTTCAGAGTGAATTTAAAAACCCGTCAAAGTGAAGCGAGGCAGAGAGCAGGCTCACTCGCAGTGCGGATGTGTGTGTGCTGGGACAGGAACAGAGGAACTGAGAGCCGAGTGGTGATTCACCGCCTTCATTCCCCAAGGCCGCGTAGATTAAGGATGGCTACGTGTGACATGCATTCGGGGGGCACCGAGAAACTTGTGTGTCGGGAGGACAGACGCACGCCCCCAAGAAGGATTCGGCCGGGGGAGGAGAATGTGGTGGTCATTGGCCAGCAGGAAGAGGGAGGCTCGTGAAGGATTCAAGCTGGAGCAGTGTGAAGTGACACTGTCCCTTCAGTGTCACTCCGTTTGTCACTTGGTGTCTGACTCAGGCACCCTTGTCCTGAGTCTTTGTGTTCCTTCCCTAGAAGGCTTTGTGATCGCTTGTTTCTTCTTCACCCAGAATGGCTTGTCCCCGATCCACATGGCAGCTCAGGGAGACCACCTCGACTGTGTGCGACTTCTATTGCAATACAACGCAGAGATAGATGACATCACGCTGGACCACCTGACCCCCCTGCACGTGGCAGCCCACTGTGGCCATCACAGGGTGGCCAAGGTCCTGTTGGATAAAGGGGCCAAGCCCAACTCCAGAGCCCTGGTGAGTTGATGAAGATTGGAGAAGGGACCCGGGCCAGGGCAGCACAGGTGCCCCTGGAGACATAGTGACATCAGGCCCGGGTTTGTGTCTGAGAGCCAACTCGGGGAGCCATGCCCATGGTGTGTGCGAGGGCCAGGGCCCAGGAGCT
Source organism: Dasyprocta punctata (assembly GCA_004363535.1). Lineage (NCBI taxonomy): Eukaryota > Metazoa > Chordata > Mammalia > Rodentia > Dasyproctidae > Dasyprocta > Dasyprocta punctata. The sequence continues at coordinate 110,740 of RJWM01000275.1, forward strand.
GAGGGACAGTGGCATCTAAGGCACCTCTGACAGCCCACTTTGCTCTCCCTGGTCACCCAGGCTGGGAGCTCCCGGGTCTCTGGGGACTGACAGGCCATCTGTCTGCACAGAGCTCGTGTGTGGCATCGCATGCCCTTTCTCGTTGTCAGAGGAGAGCCGCAGGGCCAGGTGTCCCCAGGAAGCAGAGGGGGCCCGTCATTAACTCGCTCTACAGTGTCCCTTGAATGCTGGCTGCAGCCCCACACTCGGGTGACAGTTGACATTTGGAGCTGCCACGTGTTGTCCCGGGCACCATCCTGGGCCCCCACCACCGAGCACTCGTAGCTTCTCCTAGCTGTGACAACCAGAAGTGTCCCTGGACACCATCACTGTCGGGAGGGCGCAGCCCGTCTCCTCTCCTCCGCACGCCACTTCTCTTTTTGAGACCGGGCCCTGGTTTGAGAAAAAGCACTGAAAGCACAGACAAAAGTGAACAAGCAAAAGGCCCTGACCCTGGTGCTGTGGGGTCTGCACTCTGGAATATCACTTCAGGGCAGAAACCCATCTCTCCCCAGGCTGCCTGTTTGCTTCTGAAGAGGGCTCTTCACTGCAAACCGAGCCTTCCGGGAGCGCTGCAGGTGCACCTGACAGTGTGATGGGATCCCCGGGCGGTACGATAGGAGCTCCGGGCAGTGCGATAGGATCCCCAGCGGTGTGATAGGAGCCCCCTGCGGTGTGATAGGAGCCCCCCGGCGGTGCGATAGGAGCCCCCGGCGGTGCGATAGGAGCCTCTGAGCAACACGCTCAGGAACATGCCCTGCGCACAAAGCAGCAGCTACATTTTCACGCGACCTACTCTGGTGGACATTACATTATAAGATCAACTCACAGATGTGCATTTTTCACTGGTCTGGGGCATCAGGGCTGCCGTGTGGTCCTCAGGCACCCTGGGCCAGTGCGGAACTCTGACATGTCTCCCTTTGTGTGGCTGCAGAACGGCTTTACCCCTCTGCACATTGCCTGCAAGAAGAACCACGTCCGCGTCATGGAGCTGCTGCTCAAGACCGGGGCTTCCATCGAGGCGGTCACCGAGGTAGGACTCGCGCCCTGGCTGTGCGCCGGCCTCCCGCCCTGAGCGCTCACCCTCTCGGAGAGCCACTTCTCCTTTGTAGCTGGCTGCGGCTGCAGGAGTGTGTGCTTGTGTGCAGGTGTATGTGTGTGCACATGTGTGGGCGTGCGTGTGTGCCCTGTCAACAGAGTGCATCGGGACTGAGATGGGGACATGTGTTGGGCCTCAGCTTTGCAAGATCCAAGGCAGTGTTCTGAGTGGTAGAAACAGGTGGAACATTCCCGCTAGAGATTCTGCTGCTTCGGCCCTCAGTCCGAAGGCAAACCCACCTCATTGAACTTCTCCCTCTTGGAGATGCGGCCCGAACACCTAGCATGGCGGGAGGTCGGTGTGCCACCTTGTCCCCCAGAGGAGGCCCCACCCACTCTCTCTGCTCTGCTGTCTTCTAGTCCGGCCTGACCCCTCTCCACGTGGCTTCCTTCATGGGGCACCTGGCCATCGTGAAGAACCTGCTGCAGAGGGGGGCATCGCCCAATGCCTCTAACGTGGTAAGCCTTTGCGGACAGGGGGCTCCCAGTGGGGCAGCTCTGGCAGGTGCTCCCCAACGCTCCCTTCTGGGGATAGAGGTGAGGGCTTCAGACATGGGGAACTCTTTCCTGTGCAGTAGTGGTGGCGAACCTGTGGCCACAGAAGGCTGTCTGTGTCATCGAAAGCTTTAAAGGTTCACCATGGTTGCTCTGCACCAGTGCTCTCCCGTTGCAATCGTCACATGTGTGTGTCTTTGGAGCCTCATTTGGGGTGTTTTGGAACTCCTGTACGTGTTACCTGGAAATATGTTTACATTTTAAAATATTCATTAGCTCTGAGGTTTGCTTTTACGTATACCTAGGACACACATGCATGTGCACTCATGCACACACACACACACTCACATGCACACACACGCATAGCCAGCTCACAGCCGTTTGCTGGAGCAGCTCCACCTCCCGCACGGAAACTCCCCAAACCATCCCAGCCTGACACCGGAACCTGTGTGTGTCCTGTGACAAACCCACTGTGTAAAAACTGCTCTGTAATTTTGTTATTTTACAGAAAGTAGAGACCCCGCTACACATGGCGGCCAGAGCAGGGCACACGGAAGTGGCTAAATATCTGCTCCAGAACAAAGCCAAAGTGAACGCCAAGGCCAAGGTACGTCGGGGCAGAGGAAGGCTCCTGTGGGGCAGGAGTTCAAACGGGGGCCTCCATTCCCCAAACCAGGGCCTCGGGGCTGCGGCTCTGTGTCACCTGTCATTCGCTCTGGGTCTTGGGGAGCTCAGGTTCTGCTTTGCAGGGCTTTTGACAAGGCCAGAGACTATTTTCTTCCAAGCTGTATTTCTGTAGAATAGCGAAAGTCTGAGGAGTCATCGGGCTGATGTTCGGTGGCCGAATAAGAGGACAGTGTCCCTGAGGATGGCCAGCACGGACTCACTGGACCCCGAGTTAGAGGGTCCCTTGCTGTAAACGCACTGGCAGGTGCAGGGCACAGACATGAGGACAGCTGCTTGTTTGTGAGTGGGTGATTGTGAACCGGGATTCCCTGCCGCTGGCCCAGGGCCTGTGGTCAGAGCCAGTCTGTTTGGGCCACACCTTCGTGTGAGCCCAGTAAAGCAGAGACTTCCTCTGTGGAGCTCCTGTGCTGTGAGCCATAAATCGGAAGACGGGTAGCTTCCACAGTCAGAAGCTCAGGCTCCGCCATGACATCTGGCAGAGAAAATCAAACTGAAGATGGGGACCCCGGAAAGGACCCGGGAGATGGCACAGCAGATGCTGTTTATTGAGTGTCTGCCCAGGACGTGAAACACTTTCTGAACACCACCTGCTTGATCCTGACCCTGACGCTATAAGGCAGATTCCCATTTTATAGATGGGAAGGCTGAGCCTTTGGGCAATTAAGTAGACATAACAACTCACTTGAGGAGTTGTAGAATTGAGAGGTGGAGCACATGGGTTTGGGTAACTCAGAGATGTGATTCAGAGTTCAGCTTTTTATCTTGTTGGCCGTGTAATCTTGAGACAGTCACTTAGCCCTCTTTGGCAGAGGCAGGAAAATCAGAGGTTCCAACCCAGCCTGAGGAACTTAGGCATTTAGTGAGACCTTGTCTCAAAATAAAAATTTAAGATTAACAGGGTCTAATAGATTTATATGAGGGTAAACATGAGATGGTTAAAAAGACTATACTACTAAATGCATTAACTGGTGAGAGAGAATAGTTGATACGCATATGATTAGATCAATTTCACATGTCTATATCTGTCAATCTGAGCAACCCCTTTGAAGGTAATGATATACAATGTTACAACCACTGTCAAACTCCAATCATCTCAGTTTGTAAATCTATAATGTTACAGTATTGGATATGTTGTTGTTGTTTGTTGGTCCCTTTAGCTTTTTGTTTCTCTTTTCTGTGACCATTCTTTTATTCATTATTGGTTTTATTCTGAACTATTTTGTTTGATTATATTAGGCCTGATGATATGGGCAGTTATTTTAATGATAACACGAGGTACTCTAAGGGAAAAGGAGGGAGGAAGGAAGGGAAAAGGAAAAGGACATAAATTTACAAATAGGTATACATAGGACACTTAAAATGACTATACTACTAAATGCATTAGTTATTGAAAAAGAACAGTTAATACTCATGATTAGATCAATTTTGCATGTCTGTATCTGTTAATCTGAACAACCCCTATGAAGGTAACGATATGCAGTATTACAACTACTGTCAAATTTCAACCATCTCATTGTGTAAACCTATAATGTTATCGTATCGGATTTGCTGTTGTTGTTTGTTGGTCTTTTTTGCTTTTTGTTTCGCTCTTGTGTCCATTTTCTCTTAAATAAATAAATAAATTAATTAATTAAATAAAATAAAATTAATAGGGTCTAGGAGTGTCCCTCATTTCTCCCTGGTAACCCCACTGCCTGCACCCACACAGAGTCAGGCCGGCAACATTAACATTTTCTGTTCTCTGTTGTGGTTCTGGGTCCAGGACGACCAGACCCCTCTTCACTGTGCAGCGCGAATCGGCCACTCACACATGGTGAAGCTGCTGCTGGAAAACAGCGCCAACCCCAATCTTGCCACCACAGCTGGGCACACCCCGCTGCACATCGCAGCCCGCGAGGGCCACGTGGACACGGCCCTGGTGCTGCTGGAAAAGGAGGCGTCTCAGGCCTGCATGACCAAGGTGCGCCTCCCTCCACCTGTCTGGCTGAGCCGCAGGCTGGCCTGGTGTGGTGATGTGCACTGCTGTCCGCTGGCTCGGGCCCCGCCTGGGGACAGCGAGAGCCAGAGCCGGCTGGGGTGGTGCCCCACGGACCGGTCACCTCTGTGAGCCCTGTGTTGTCTGCACCTGGGGAAAGGGTGGGGGCCGGGCTCTGCTGACCACATGGCCTGTGCCCACGTCTCATGGACCGAGTGCCAGTGCCTCCCTGACCAATTGCAGATGAGAGTAAGAGTCAGCCCCTGCCCTCAGTGAGCTGACAGTTGGTGACAGTCCCCACAGGTGTCCCCGTCTAGAGCCTGGAGAGAGCCCTGGGGTGGCAGTGCACTGCAGGTTCCTGGGATTTGGTCTCAGGCATCCACACTAAGGTGCCCTCGGTCTGCCGGGCATCCCCAGGCTGCTAAATGGCGTGGCCTCTCACCCGGCCTCTCACCGGGGCGGATGGCACTGGCTCGGAGGTCTGACGGCCCATGTTTGTCCTCAGAAAGGATTTACCCCTCTCCACGTGGCAGCCAAGTACGGTAAGGCGCGGGTGGCCGAGCTGCTGCTGGAACACGATGCGCACCCCAACGCTGCTGGCAAAGTGAGTGTGGGCTGCACCCCAGTCAGGTGCGGTGGCGGGGTGGGGAGAGCAGCACCGGACAGAGCCACCTTTCCTGGGGGCCCCAAGGTGCCATGCAGGGTGAGGTGGCCCTGAGCCCTGCTGCGTGTGTCTGAGGTGACTCTGAGGCCAACTGGCTTGGACAAAGTTTCCTTTTTAAGCACTTTTAATGTTTTGTGGTGCTGGGGATGGAACCCAGGCCTGCCGTGTGTTCGGCCAGTGCCCCAGCCGGCTTTGGATGGGTTCTAGCCTGTGGGTCTTAGCGTGGACCCTGGTCCCCCGAGGACCCCCTGTGCAAGTCACCCGAGCGCGGTTTTGTGTCTCCTGTCTCACCCACGCAGAATGGCCTGACGCCCCTGCACGTGGCCGTTCACCACAACAACCTGGACATCGTGAAGCTGCTGCTGCCCCGGGGCGGCTCCCCGCACAGCCCTGCCTGGGTAAGGCCCTGGGTATTCCTTCTTACCTTGGACGTCACGTCTCCTTTCCTGAAAGTTACCTGCAGCGTCAGCACTGTTGCTCAGGGGCCAGGAGAGGAACGGGACGGAGCAAGCTCCCTCGTGGAGGTGGCGTTTGCTTATGCACGGAGCAGGCCCCGGCAGCTGTGTGCCAGCCGAGTCCGGTAGGCTGCCTGTCACAGGTCAGCGGGCCTAGGCGTCTCCTAGCGTTGGGGGTGGGGGTGGCTGCAGAAGTCCCGCCTCACGCCTCCCTCAGGGTGACTGAACCGGGGCCACGACCACCCCTGGAAGAGTGTCTGGGGTGCAGGGGCTTGGGGAAACGAGACACCTCTCCTCGATGTGAGTGACCTGACAGGGAGACTGGGGCTGTCCGTTAATGAGAGGCACTTGCCTGTACCTCTTCTGCTGCAGACCCATGTCCAGCATGCTGGCCTCTTGCAGGAGGCTGGGTTGGGGTCGGGAGCAAGAGGCACATAGAGCCAGCACATGGAAGGAGCATTCTGGGGGCAGTCGGCCTCGCAGACTGTGCGACATAGTGAGGGCTGTGTGGGGCTTGTGTCTGTAGCACAGGGCACTGTGGGGCTGGTGGCCTGAGCAGAGGGATAGGGTTGGGCGTCCTAGAGACGCACGCAGTCCAGGAGGCTGCGCTGGCACAGGCGGGCTGCAGGGAGGAAGCCGAGGTGCGGGACCCTTGGGGCTCTGGCTGCGGTCTGCAGCCTTGGGGGCGGGGTGTGGACCCCGCGCTGCGTTTCCCTGTGTGTTCCGTGCACGGCACAGCGCTCACCTCGGCCTCGCTCCCTCGTCTCCCTGGGCTCTCACAGCAGCCCCCGCTCTGTGCAGGGAGAGCATGCGGCCCTGCTAAGATGCTGACTTACTCCTGCTTCTAAAAATAAAAAGCCGGACTCCCCTCCTCCTCCTCCTCCCTCTCCTACTTATATGAAAGGAACTGGAGCCAGGTCCATGATATTTAAAGAGAGCTAAACAGAAGCACAAACCCTGTACAGATGGCTTTTGTTTCCATAGCAAAAAATAGTTCCCAAAGTAGTCTGGTAATTTTGTAGAATTTCACATGCAAATCCCTGTGCACCCGAACCAAACCCTCCCCTTCCTGGTTCGATGCTAGTGCTGTGCTGGTTAAGCAGAGCCCTCCCGCGCCTGCATTCCTTCCGATGAGCTCATTTCCTGGGAAAGAGGAGCCTTGGACAGGCATGCATACCTCCCTGACCTCCGGCCACTGCGCCCTTGTCCTTGCCCCTCCCGAGGTCATCACTCCCTTTAGTCCTGCTCTGGAGGAAGCTCCAGGGCGCAGGTCCTGTCCTGAGGCTGCCAGGCACTCTCGTTCCTTTGCTGAGGCCTGAGGTGACCCGGCAGCCGTAGCCCCTGCCAGGATGGTGCTGTTCCGCCGGCACCGACTCTCACAGCTGCCAGAGTGCCGGGGACTCCTGTGCCGCATCCGTGGCCACGCCACGACTGCGCCTCTCGAAGAGTGAGGTCTGCGTTTGGAGGCGGCTCTGCGTCTCAGGCTTGGCCCTTGCACTACATCTCCTTTCCTTGCTGTCTTTTGATGCAGCACCAAAATCGTTTCGCTTAATTAATTTCATTATAATCAAAATGCCAGTGTTGTCATTTGAACATGACCCCCAAAGAATGTCATGTATTTTCATAACATAAGCCATAGGGAGGAGGAATTCTGCTCAAATTTTTTTCATTCGATTTAATTTGGGGAGTAAGGTGCCACTTTTTAATTTCCCCATGAAAGCCACTTTACCAACCTTACTATTCTTCTCCATGGCGCCCACTGCTCTGTGGTATTAGTGAAAGCCTTCCCTTCCCCTGCTCTTTTCCTGGCCAGGGGTCCTGGCAGAGCCAGGAATGGTGGTCACCACAGGGAGATGGGGAGTGGGGTGGGGGTGGGGAACCCTCCCTATGGGACAGCGGAGGGCTGCTGGCCAGGCCGGAAGGGCAGACCTGTCACTTCTAGCCATGTCCTGCAGGGCCGGGCCACACCCTGGGTTTCTGGGCCTCACTGCTGGAGGCGTGTGGTCTGAGTCCTCTTCAGTCCTTGGGAGCGAGAATCCCCTGAACAAGCTCCCCAGTGATTCGCACACACGTGCTGTCCGAGAAGCCCCACTCTGGGCTCAGCTCAGCTCTCGGGCACCTCACACTGCAGAGAACTGGCTCCTGTGTCCTTGGCGCGGGGCAGGAATAAAGCACACTGGCTTTGCTTTACATGGTTGTGGGGAAGCTCGAAACGTGCTGAAGGACCCCAGGTCGAACAACGATGACCAGTGCAGCCTCTGCAGACCCAGCTCTCTGTAGGGCGAGGGGCTTGCTCCAGACAGAAAGCCGGCACTGCTGCCTTCAGAGAGCAAGTTTCGCTACCAAAACCCTTAGTTGAACACACAGCGTGCGGTGGCAGCCACAGCTGACATCCAGGGCCGAGCGCCTCTGTCTGCCTTGGGGTTCATACTGTCTTGTGAACCACGTACTGCAAAAGTGGTTTGGTGCTTCAGTATCTTAATTTGAGGAAGTGCCTTCTTAGGTATTATCATATTCGAACCATGCAGCAGTTTTAAGAAATGAAGGTAGATGTTATTATCCACCCATAATGGCTTAAAAGAAATGCAAAGGGACGTCTCTGTGGTGCCCTGGGTCAAGCCCCTAGTTAAGAGTGGAGCCAGGCGTGGCTCCTGCGTCCTCCCGAGAACTCCCTTGCCTGGTGCATGGCCCTCACCCCCACCTGCGTGGCGCCAGCTACCCGGGGAAAGATACAAGTCTGTGTCCTCTTTTCCTTTCTGAAATGTTGGGGGCTTTAAGTTCTTATGGCAGGAAAGAGAAGCGGGGACCTTTGCCTTCCTTTCCTCCCTCCCCCTGGAGCTGTTCTGTGGGCTGCCTGTTGAACCCTCGCTCTCTGTGCCCAGTGCTCGTCCCAGCAGAACACCGGAGAACAGGCGGCCGAGGAAGCAGACGCGTGCTGGCACCGCAGCCTGGAGGGTGCCTGTCTGCAGACCCCCGGGGCTGTCAGCTGACCTCGTGAGGCTCCTGGATGACGCTGGCCCTGCCCTGTGGCAGCTCTGAGCCCAGGCCGGTTTTCTTCCCTTTCAGAATGGCTACACGCCCTTGCACATCGCTGCCAAGCAGAACCAGATGGACGTGGCCCGCAGTCTGCTGCAGTACGGGGGCTCCGCAAATGCGGAGTCAGTGCAGGGCGTGACTCCCCTCCACCTGGCCGCACAGGAGGGCCACGCGGAGATGGCCGCGCTGCTCCTGTCCAAGCAAGCCAATGGCAACCTGGGGAACAAGGTGGGTGCGGCGCCTCCTCGTGCTCCCCGATCTCAGCAGTGCTCAGTGCCCACTCACGAGGCGTGACAGCCGCATGCTGAGCACCTACTGTGCGCTCCAGTCCGAGTTCCATGGTGTGTGCGTGCATGCACACGTGTGCATGTATCCTTCCGATAGCTCTGCCTCAGGCTTAGCTCAGTTCCCTAGACAACAGTCGGGGGGTTGCCTGCTCCCAAAGCTGCAGGACCCAAAGCCTGTGCTGGTTCTCCTGTCTTTCTAAACAGAACCATGCAGGGCGCCACAAAAAGGTCAGTGTGAAAATCCAGGGTTCACTTCCTGAAATGTGTCCTGGAATCTACTTCAGGAATGTTTTCAATAGTTTGTATGAAACATCCATTTTCAATGGGGAAGATTAATACACACACACGCACAGACCTGTCCGTTAGGAGTTGGCCTGTAGAACTTGCGGGAGTATGGACATGAAGTCTAAAGTGTTACACAATCCTTGGGTAACAGGAACATTTTTCCAGGAGAGATACTCTTGGTTTTCCTCAGTTTCTCAAAAGACTTCATAGCCTGACTAAGAATTACTTTCTTTTTAAAATATCTGTCTTGATGAAATCAGTTTCACAAACAGCTCTCCCCTTAACCGTACGATTCAATGGTTTTTAGCCTGTGTGCAGCCCTGGTCAGTCGTCACTACCATGGAGACACTTTTGCAGCCCCAGCAGCAAGCTTGGCCCTTTTCCCACGGGACCCCAGCCTGACAGCCACTCGGCGGCTCGCGCCCCGCCTGCTCGGGGTGTTTACATGCAGGGATTCGCACAATAGATGCTAAGTTGACATAACAGTGTCCAAAGGATGGTAACTTCAGGCTTCCCAAAAGCCTCTGAATCCTCGGGTCCCTTCTGCACACACCAGACAGGACTCCCCAGGTGAGGGCTGTCACGGTGGACCCTTGTGCTGCGTGTCTTCTGGTTCCACATGTAAAGGGACTGGAATGGTGGTGGAGCTCTCCCAGAAACACGCTCTCACCCACACACATCCCCCAGAGGCAGATTCTTGGGGTGATCTTGAGAGTCACGCGGGGCACCTGCCTACAAGGTTGGTGGCTGGCACGTGAGGTCAGTGCTGAGGGCACCTTCCTTGGGCCCTTGGCAGCCTTGGGGAAGTGCAGGAGGCAGTGGAGGGAAGCAGAATCCCTGTGGTGGGCTTGCTGCCTGTGCTGGCAAAGAAATGGGACTCTGGAATGCTGTCTACAGAGGGCAGGGAGGTAGGATGGGGGAGAGAAGGCGTCTGACATTTCTGTGCACACACCACATGGCAAACCAGACCTCTGACACCATCCTCATGAGAAGGCCGAGCTGACGAATACGCAGTGCGGGCTTCTCCCGCCCTGGGAGCCGTGCTCTCGGTGTAGCGCCGCGTTGGCTGTGAGGATGAGAGGGTACCTCTGCGCAGCGCATCGTGGTCTTCAAGAGGATCTTGCATAAACTGCGCTTCCTCAAGTGCTCCTCGCTTGCCCCAAGGTTCAGGCAGGCGCAACCCCTGTATTCTCAGGAGCCCTGTAAGGCAGTGCAGGTGAAGTCTAGCATGCAAATAGGTGATGTTTCTTTGGGTGGCACCGTAGCATCCTTCTGTGAGCTGTGGCCCAGCCCTGTCCGCTCCTTGTCTTTGGAGCACAGCTGTGCCCACTCCTTTCCTGTTGGCCAGAGCTTATCGCCACAATTGGCAATGAAAGCCATGGGTCTGAGGCCTTGCCAGTGCAGCTCCCGACAGAAAACACTGCCAACCCTCATTGGGGTTAGCCACCTCATTTTTTAGGTAAAGGAATTGAGGCCCCGAGCAGGAACCGTTTTACCAGGTAGTTGGGCAAAAGCAGGTCAGCGGCTACGGAGCCAGGTTGGGCTCCCAAACCTCAGGCCCCGTCCTGCGATGGCCTGAACCCCTCCCCTGCTCAGAGCTCACGCAGGACTTTGTCTTCCAGAGTGGACTCACGCCGCTCCACCTGGTAGCACAAGAAGGGCACGTTCCGGTGGCAGATGTGCTGATCAAACACGGGGTCACGGTGGACGCCACCACTCGGGTAAGCCCGGCAGCCTCCTGTGTCCCACAGGTCCCGCCCCTGCCTGCTCGCGTTGGTGCCGGCCCAGAGCCACCTCCCTCACTGCCCAGAGCTGCCCTCCTGCCCAGTGAGCCCTGAGAAGCAGGCAGAACTTCCCTCCCCCACTTCCTGGGGCTGGCAGTGGAGCACGAAGACATCGACCCTTGAAGACTCCAGTCACTTCCATTTGAGTATTTTAAACAGCGTGCTGGGCCCTCGAGCCTCTGGAGCAAGAATCCAAGAGGAATGCTTATTCCTGAGCCCTGTCCCACGCGAGCAGGAAGTGTGTCCACGCCTCAGGCTTCCCTGGAGTCACTCAGAAGTGGCCCATTTTCCTGCGAGGGGTGGACACCTCTCCACACGCAGGAGTCCTGTGAGGCAGTGCGGGCGACCATGTGTCCCCATGCACAGGCCACATGCTGGGCTGGGCATTTGCATTTCAGGCAGAGGTGACCTCCAGACACGGGGAGGAGCCGAGGAACTCTGGCTGGGGGAGGAGCCAGAACCCTGGAGGGAGGACGGGGTCTTTCCAGCAGGGGACAAGGAAGGAGCTTCATGAATGAATGCATTTTGCTCCTTTTGTCATAAGGCGTCTGGGTGACACTGCCCAGCCCCACCCCTTCCCTTCCAGAGCTGCCCACTGGGCACTGGGCAGCAGGCAGCCTGCCGTGCTGAGGGCATACTGGGAAAAGTCTAGAACCTGTTTTTAATCCCCAGCTGCCTGAAGCTTCAGCAATAACCTGTTTAAAACCTGAGAGTGTTCTAGATCCTTAGGGTTTCTCTTGTGGGCCCGGGTTAGCCCTTTGGGGTCGTGCTCTGAGAAGCCCTGTTCTGTGAGTTATGGCTGCGCGGAGGACCCCACAGCCATCGCATTAGAGAGGGTCGGGTCTGGTCTGCAGGGTCTGAGATTTGTCACTGGTTCTCCCTGGACATGGGACCAAAGACCTCGGCAGGCCTGGGCTTATGGCCTTTGGGGGCAGCCCCACATATTCCACAGGAACTGGGGTGTGGCTCAGTGGTAGAGTGCCTGCCTCTCCTGCAAAGGCCTTGGGTTCCACCATCAGCACCAAAACAGAACAAACCAAAAATCTCAACGGGCTGCCTAGCTCCTTGACAGCCCAAACCCACATAAATAAAAAAGCACAGCCCGTGCATTTAAAGCAGTGACCGGGTCCCCTGAATTCCTTGGGATTTCACCTTCCTGGCCGTCAGTGTGTGCTCAGGGTCCACCGTGATTCTGTGCAGCCTCCTTGAAGGAGCCCCTGGGATTCCGGCACAGCTCTTGCCCTCGCCTCCACACTCAGTGGCAGCTCCCTTGGATGTCGCCCCCAGCCCCAGCCCCATGCCCTGCTCCCCTCCACTCAGATGCGTATCTCCCCGACATGGAGCCCTCGCCTTCCCAGGCCGGGGGAGCTGACTGATGACAGCAACACGGCTTACAGCAGCTGCTGCCCTCTCCCCTTTACCCAGTGCCCCAGGGTGGTAGTGTGTTGCGAGGGGCAGGTTACCGTGGCCTCAGTCTGCCCTGCCGGCACCTGTGCCTCTCTCGCTCCTCAGATGGGCTACACACCGCTGCACGTGGCCAGCCACTACGGAAACATCAAGCTGGTGAAATTCCTGCTGCAGCACCAGGCTGACGTCAATGCCAAGACCAAGGTATGGGTGCTTTTGCCCCAGTGCTACCCCGACACTTCTCAGGTGCCCAGCTGGGTGCACCCCAGTTGCTCTCAGCACACTTGAGGCTCAGCCTCAGCTTTGAGCTTTGGCCCTGAAGGAGGAAATAGAGAAACGCATGTCTTTAGTCCTGTGCAGAGTGTGAGTGGGTGGTGGAGGCAGGCGGCCCCTCGGCAGCGGCTGGCGGGGCTGCCGTCACCTGCTTGCTTTGCAGCTCGGGTATAGCCCCTTACACCAGGCAGCCCAGCAGGGACACACGGACATCGTGACGCTGCTGCTGAGAAGTGGTGCTTCCCCGAATGAGGTCAGCTCGGTGAGTAGTGGCTGGTGCCGAGCCACGGAGGGCCATGACATCGCATCCCCTGGGTGCCCCAGAGGACAGGTCTGTGATCGGTTTCCTTCTGGTGACTGATGGTTGGCCTTGTGAGCAGCACTTCCTCTCCCCTTCTTGGTCTTAAATGCTCTTGACACTCTATCTCAAATGTGAGAAGCAGCTGTCAGTGTGGCACGCGTGAACCCCACGAAGCATCCTGGGATCCCTGCTTCCAGGGCCCTGGGTACCTCACTAGCCACTTTGGTGGTCATGGCTGAGGATGCAGCTCCTCCTCCAGCCACACCGGGTGTGATCAGGTCATCCCCGCGGCCACCGCAGCTCTGATGCGCATGGTGGTGTGGGTGCTGGGGTAACTGGGTGAGGCTGAGTCAGCGTGGACCCCAGGTCACCTCCCAGAACTACATGGGACTCCTCGGAGAAACGGAGACCTCGTTATTGCTTCATTCTCTCAACTCTTCCTCTTAAAATCTAAGCTGCAGGGGCCTCTGCTCTGCTTCTGGCATTCTCTGACTGCCCTTGGCCCGCTTGGCTCCTCGAGGTCCAGGGCCACTTGGGCTCTGTGCTGTGCACTGACAGAGTCGCCCTGCGTCGTCCTCGTCCTGTGGCCCCGCGTGGCTCCCCCACCCCTCCAGTGCTCCCTCTCGGGAAGTGGCTGTGCCGTCCAGGCTGTCCCCTGCTCGCTGTTCAAGGCCCACACCCAACTCTGCAGCCCAAGAGGCCCCGCCTCCCCCCCTCCCCCTCCTGTCTCCCGGCCTCTGGGCGCTCGCTGCGGTCTGCTCTTGGCCACTGGCAGCTCTATCCCTTAGGCCCTTCCACACCACCAGAGGGGACTGGTCTGCACCCAGGCCCCCGCGTCTGTGTCTGACTGTGCCCCTGTTCTCTGTCCTAGAATGGAACCACACCTCTGGCAATTGCCAAGCGCTTGGGCTACATTTCAGTAACAGATGTGCTCAAAGTCGTCACGGATGAGACCGGCATAGTAGTACGTTTTCCTTCCCCTGCACCCCAATCCCAGCCTGACGCCCTGCCTTTGGGTTATTCTGGAAGCCCAGAGCCTCTGCTGGGCAGGCAGCACCCACCGGAAACCCTCTTCAGGCGGGCTGTGCTGCCCCCTAGTGGCCACAGCAGCAGCAGCCCGGTGGGATCCCGAGTGGCCCTGGGCTGCCCGCAGGGAGTCCCAGGGGTCTGGTCCTCTTTCTTTGGGAGACTTCTCCTTGCCTGCCCCTCCCTCTCGCCTCATGGCTAGCAGTGCTTGCTGGGTGGGAAAGGGCACCCTGCTCCGTTTGGGTTGAGTCATCTGTTTTTCTGCTTCTAGTTAGTCGGTGACAAGCACCGGATGAGTTACCCTGAGACAGTGGATGAGATCCTGGACGTCTCTGAGGATGAAGGTGATGTGTGCAGTGCCCAGCTCACGGGGACCCCGGGCCCTGAGTGTCCAAGTCACACCCCTTACACCGCCACACACTAGGCCTCTAGTGGCTGGCACACTCGGGTTCAGCTTGGGGGGAGCTTTTTGCAGATGTTGCTCATTATCAAAAAACTGTATAATCATAGGTGCAGGAAAATTGACTTTCAAGGGATGGAAGTTTGAAATCTCTCAGGAATACCCGTGTGTGTGTGTTGGGGGGTGGATGTCACGTGGCAGTGGAATTGGACTCAGATCGGAGTTGGGATGACATTCTGCCTGGTGCTTTGAATGCCCTGAATGCATCGAAGTGGGTGATTTAAAATCAGGGGGTGCATTTTCAGAAGCTGTGCCCCTGACTGTTGGGTGGGTCAGTAGGTTTGGGGATTCCTCCACTGTTATGAAGTCTCAGCAGTGTCAACTTGGGGAACCACAGAGTGCTGTTAGTGCCCTTCCTTCCCCCAATACGCCATCCCTCCCCTCGGGCTGAAGAGGGCTGGGGTCACAGAGCAGAGGTGTGGACGTGCGGAGCTGTCTTGTGTGCCCTTGTTAATGTACCTCTCACTTCACCTGACTCTTTCAACTTGGTTCTCCTTTGCTTCCTAGGAACCGCTCACATAACTGTACTGGGTATGATACGCTCTCTGTTCCCTGTGGTCTTTCTCACCAGAGTGCACCCCCACCCCCGAACACCCCAAGTTCTCACTAACCCATTGCTGCTCTCCATTCTCCAGCAGCTCACAGCAGAGCTGGGAGCTTGGCTAAATCAGGACATCCTCACCCACGAGCCACGCCCCGGCGCCAGCGCGTGCTGGCCCCTGTGTGTCTGCGCCCATGCCCCTGTGTTCCTGGTCATTGCATGAGCTGTTGTGATCGCATCTGTCAGCTCCAGAGCCCACAGCCAGGCACTCCTGTCGGGCTCATCCATGAAGGGCCAGGGCCAGGGCCAGGCTCCAAGCCCAGGTCAGGCGAGGAGAGGAACCAAGAGGGCATCTGGGTGCAGGTGGCTGACCTGCCTGAAGCCGGAACTCTTCATAATAAGCTTTGGAATTACAGATGATAATTCCATGATGTAGAATTGTGAGATGACTGAAGTAATCATGGAAATAATGAGGTTTCAGCGACCATGGTTGCAAAAAAACCTCCCAGCCTCTGAAAGAGTGGGTTCAGTCCAGTGTAGTTAATTCTTCTGTGGTGATGAAGGGAGCAGTACCAGCTCTTTCCAGGGTGTCACTGCACACCCTCGAAGGGCTGCTGTGTAGTGGTAACCTGTCCAGCTAAGAGAGTTCTCTCCGCCTGTGCTGTCGTCCTTCCTCCAAAGCCGGGTGCAGACAGGGAGGTTAGGAGCTGGCTGGCCTGCTCTGAGCTTCTGGACTGGGGACCAGGATGGGGCAGAGCGTGTGGGGCACAGGGGCCCTGGAGCGTCAGAGGCCGCCCTCTGGTGTTCTGTCGCCAGGTGCTCGCTTACTTGGGCTCGTGTCATTCCAGGGGAAGAATTCGTAGGCCCCAAGGCTGAGCGACTGGATTCCAGAGATGTGGATGAAGAGAGAGAGCTGTTGGACTTCGTGCCAAAACTGGACCAGGTGTAAGTAAGCAGGGCTCGCTGGAGGGGTCGTGCCATGGATGGCTGAAGTGCAGTGCTGGAACTCAGAGTGGGGTGGCAGGCTGGGGAGGGGTGGTGACAGGGCCAGGCCCTGGCGTGCTGCCAGCAGTGCTGAGAGGGCTGCACCTAGCATGTGAGGGTCAGCTGGCTAGCACCTCCCTGCCGAGGTCACGCAGGGGCCTCATCATGGTGAGCTGGGAGTGGTCTCTTCTCTCCTGGCACCCCTGACCCTAGCACTCTCTCTCTAGCTCACAGCCTCACATCCAAAACCCCTCCCCTCATGAACTGTGCAGAATAATCCCTGGGGAAGGTTCACATTAGAAGATTGCCAGGCTAGCATCAACTCCGCACCGTCCCTCCTCCCAGGGCATGGAACCCAGAGCCTGCTTCCCGTCCCTCCCTGACCCTGTGAGCCCTAGAGACGTTCACTAGGGCTGATTTGTGAGGGAGCCCCAACCTGACCACTGTTCATAAACCCAGAGCCTGCTTCCCGTCCCTCCCTGACCCTGTGAGCCCTAGAGACGTTCACTAGGGCTGATTTGTGAGGGAGCCCCAACCTGACCACTGTTCATAAGCACTTAGCCCTCAGAGTGTCCTGGAAACACAGATGAATCCTCTGGCTCACGCAGAGTAGGGCAGCTTCACATTTACCGAGCTCAGACCTCAGCTGTGAAGATGTTATAAGTTCATTTGGGGGGATCAAAACCCATCCCAAAACCCACTCTGGGTGGCTGAGACAGCACAAGTTCCAGCCCAGCCCAGGCAGCTTAGCAACTTAGACTTTGTCTCAAAATTTAAAAAAATAAAATATGAAAGTAAAGAATGTAGCTCAGTGTGAAGAGGCAGTACCACAAACAAACAAAGCAAATCACACTGAAGCTGGTATGGAGGCTACTTGGGAGGCTGGGGCCAGAGGAAGGCAAGTTCCATTCCATCATGGCAATTTAGTGACTTCGTGAAACCCTGTCTTAGAAGAAAGAGGGGGGATAATGTAACTCAGTGCAAAGGCCCTGGGTTCCATCACTAATATTGAAAAAAAAAAAAAAAAAAAAAGAAGAAGCCAGACCAAGTAGTCATAGAGTAATGCGTCACCAAGGCCAAAGTGAGGGCTGTATCCACCTGGCCGTGCGGCGTCAGGGCAGGGGCAAAGGGCAGGGCCAGGGAAGGGGAGCTGGGAGGCCGAGGCGGCCCCTCAGGGCCTGCAGAGCAGGGTCCTGCACAGCACCCGGAGGCAAAGACTTTGGGGCTCAGGCCAGGGCAGGGTCCTGCATGAAGCGGGGCTGGCCCTGCACGAGCGGCACGGGGACTCTCACCTGGCCTCTTGGGAGAGATGGGCTTCTTTGCAGTGCGGCCCCTTGATTTTCCCATGCTTCTGGTGCGCAGGGTGGAATCTCCCGCCATCCCAAGGATCCCTTGTGTGACCCCTGAGACAGTGCTGATCAGGTCGGAGGAACCGGAGCAGGTGAGACGCGCCGTCCCCTCCCTGTCCCACCCGCAGGAGGTCGCTTCCTAGTGGAGCCTCCTAGTGGAGCCCGGTGTCCATGAGCGGGGACAGCTTATGTCTCACCTTCCCCCGGGGACGGGACAGAAAGGGGTCCCCAGCTTTGTGTCCTCAGAGTCACCTCAGTTTGCACAGAAAAGCAGGTAAGGAGTAGGGAGCAGTTTGCTACAGTCGAATTTCCGTTTGTTTCGTTGTATGCCATTGACGCTTTTTTCCAAGCAAGGAGATTTCCTGGGACAGAGAGCACTGCCCAGTGGCACGGGGCTTGGTTGGCATTGCCACCCTGGGCATGGTGGCCGAGCCCAGCCCGGCTCTTTCCGAGCTGAGGGAGGCTCAGTTCTGAGGCGTACATACCCCGAAGCAGCAGCCTGAGCCCAGACTCGGGTGTGAGGCAGGGACAGTCCCGGGCTGGGGTGGACCAGGTGCTGACACTAGTGTCACTGGGTGGTGCTGGTAGGCCGTGGTGTGCTCCTGGGTGCTGCCAGAGACAACAGCAGGAGTCCAGGGGGCTGGGGGGCTCTACTGCTCCCTGCCAGCCCATTCCCTTCAGCCGTGTTTTTTCCTTGGTGCTGGAAATTGAACCCAGGAACTGACAAGCGAGGGTTCCTCACTAGGCACCCTGCACAGGGCTCAAGGTAGAGGACGGAGCTTCTGCTTCCTGGAGCAGCTGCCCTCAGACACAGCGGGCCGGGGGCAGCAGGCAGGAAGGGTCGCTAGTGCAATGCTTGGTCCTGTGCGATGAGAAAGCCTTCCCGAGAGCAGGGGTAGCCTGGGCTTGGCAGGACGCCCGCAGAAGTAGGCAGGGCAGGGCTGAGTGCTCCGCCCCGGCAGGGAGCTGACCAGGCCACGCCCTGCACGTCTCTGTGAGGGAAGGAAGAGCACCCCTTCCCCGGAGGAGGAGACGAGGCCACCCGGGTCCTGTGAGCTAACACAGGGACCTTGGAGTCCCACAGGGTGGGCGCCAGGAGGCCATGGTGCCAGGGCCTGGCCAACCCCAGAGGGGAAACCATGGGCCTCGAGCAGCGGGCAGGTGGGCAGCAGGCAGGGCAGCTGGCGCCAGCGAGAGCAAGGGCTCCCCGTCCATGCCCAGCTCACCCGCATCTGTGGCCACGAAGGCAGTGGGGGTTGAGGGGCTGCGTGCTTTTCGGCCCAGAGCGCCTTGTCCCCGAAGGCGCTGCGGCTGGCGCGGTGGCTGGTGGCCAGGGAGACGAGATGGAGCCTGTAGGCCTTGCTCTCCTCCTCAGGCCTCTAAGGAGTACGACGAGGACTCGCTCATCCCCAGCAGTCCCGCCACAGAGACCTCCGACAACATCAGCCCGGTGGCCAGCCCTGTGCACACGGGGTGAGTGGCTGGGCCGGGGCCGCCCTCCCAGGCCCTGGGCAAGGCGTGCATGGTGCCTGACACGGTTCGCCGCTTCCAGGTTTCTGGTCAGCTTCATGGTGGACGCCCGGGGTGGCTCCATGCGAGGGAGTCGCCACAATGGCCTGAGGGTGGTGATCCCGCCTCGGACGTGTGCAGCGCCCACGCGCATCACCTGCCGCCTGGTGAAGCCTCAGAAGCTGGGCACGCCGCCCCCACTGGCCGAGGAGGAGGGCCTGGCCAGCAGGATTATCGCACTGGGGCCTGCGGGGGCCCAGTTCCTGAGGTGAGGGGCACCCCTGGAGGCGCACGGTCCCGGTGACCTGCCGGTGCCTGCCCTGCTCACACACGTGGCATGGCCCAGGGCAGGGCCCGGCCCAGCTCATTGCTCTGCTGTCCTGAGAGCCCACCCCCACCACCCTGCTTTTTCTTCAGTACACTGAGGAGCCCGGACTAGGCAGAGCTTGCTACTCCCAAGTCTTGCTAGGTAATCCCAGTGTCTGGGAGGCCAAGGCCAAGTTCAAGTCCCACACAGGCAATTTAGCATTTAAAGACCCTGTCTCAAAACAAAAAATAGAATGGGCTAGGGATGTGGGTCAGTGCAAAGTCCCTGGGTTCAGGCCCCAGTACTGCCAAAAAAAAAAAGTTTCCTTTACTTTGTGGGCACACCACAAAACATTGGGGCTGCTTTGGGGTACCTGGGGTTTCATTATGTGAACATCAAAGAGGTTACTCTGGAAGGTGGTTCAGTAACTTTGCTCCAAGGACCACACACAAATGGATGTCCCTTACCTGTGAAGCCAGCAGCGTCAGTTGGGGCTTTGTCACCCTTCGGGTGCCACCCTATCTCTGCTCCCTCCCCACCCCCGCTCCCTCCCCATCCCCGCTCCCTCCCTGTTTCCGCTCCCCCATCTCCACTCCACCTCATCTCCACTCCCTCCCCATCTGGGCTCTCACCTCATCTCTGCTCCCCCCATCTCAGCTCTCCCTCACCTCCCTCTGCTCCCATCACCATGCTGTGGTTTGCACGCCCACTTCCTCTTTCACTGTGACCCTCTGTGCTGGGGAGGAAATGCAGTGATGGCCGCGTGGTAGGTGAGGACAAGGTCCCAGGCCTCAGCTCACCTGCCCTGTTGGGTGTCTGGCTTGGTCTCTGGCTGTGTCCCAGGGTGGTGGTCACAGAGGCCCTGCCCACTCTTCCCATCACTCCCGGGGGCGGGAGAGGGCGCAGGAGCCTGGGGCTTGGACCTTGGTCTGCGCCTCCTCAGAGATGCCCACCCTCTGTCCCCACCGCAGCCCTGTGATCGTGGAGATCCCCCATTTCGCCTCACATGGCCGAGGGGACCGCGAGCTCGTGGTCCTGAGGAGCGAGAACGGCTCCGTGTGGAAGGAGCACAAGAGCCGCTATGGAGAGAGCTCCCTGGACCAGATCCTCAGTGGGCTGGACGAGGGTGAGCCGAGGGGCCGCAGGGCGCAGGGGTGCACAGCCTGAGCCTCCTCCACCGCGTCTGGGCGGGCGGGCTGGGCTGAGCTCGGCGTGATGGTGCGGGCTGCCCTGCGCTTGCTTCCAGAGCTGGGAAGCCTGGAGGAGCTGGAGAAGAAGCGGGTCTGCCGCATCATCACCACCGACTTCCCCCTGTACTTCGTGATCATGTCGCGGCTCTGCCAGGACTTTGACACCATCGGGCCCGAGGGCGGCTCTCTGAAGAGCAAGCTGGTGCCACTGGTGCAAGCCACGTTCCCCGAAAATGCCGTCACCAAGAAAGTGAAGCTGGCTCTGCAGGTGACAGCCCCTGTCCTGCCAGTCCCCCAAGAAGACCAGCTTCCTCCCTAGGATGCCCCCCACTTCGGCGAGGGCCTTAGAATTCCACAGGACAGGAAGTGCGAGGGAGGGATAAGAAGGAAAGGACAGCCTCGCGGCATGCGTGCAGCCACACTGCCAGTTCCGGCGCGGGAGGGCTCCCTGCTGCCCTCCCAGGAACGGGGCAGCGAGCTGAGCAGCGGCGGCAGCGGGGGCCCTGGCCGGTGCGGTGGACGTGGTGGCCCAGCCTTCTGCCTGAGTCTGCCCTGCCGGAGGGCGCCCAGCTGTCCCCTGTCCGGCCAGCCCCTCCTCTCCCTGTGCACCACAGGCCCAGCCCGTCCCGGATGAGCTGGTCACCAAGCTCCTGGGCAACCAGGCCACCTTCAGCCCCATCGTCACCGTGGAGCCACGGCGTCGCAAGTTCCACCGTCCCATTGGCCTTCGCATCCCACTGCCTCCTTCGTGGACAGACAACCCGAGGGACAGCGGGGAGGGAGACACCACCAGCCTGCGCCTGCTCTGCAGCGTCATTGGTGAGAGGCGTCCCTGGGCCGTCTGGCTTTCTCCGCAGCAGCGGCTCCTTCTGGAATACACACTGGGGAGGAAGGAGGGGGCAAAGCCAGCAACCACGTGGGCTTTGCCGGCTCCTCTGAGTGAGAGTCAGGAAGGGCCTGCTGCACCCGAGAAGGGCAGTGCAGGTTGCTAGGAAGAGGGGGCCACACACCAAGCCTCACCTGCTGCACTACCTCTGCCCTCAAGTGCCAGGGCCTGGGCACCTTAGTGAGCTCCGTGCCTACGCTGGAAGAGCATGCCCAGCCCCACTTCTGCTACCGTTGCAGGCGGGACTGCCCAAGCCCAATGGGAAGATATCACAGGAACTACCAAGCTCGTGTATGCCAACGAGTGCGCCAACTTCACCACCAACGTCTCTGCCAGGTGAGCGGAGGCACGGCGTGGCACAGCAGGCACTCGGCTGCCACCCGGGCTTCAGCTCCTCCTCTGTCCCCGGCCCCCAGGCCCAGCGGTGGCCACTGTGTGGCTCAGACCGCTCTGACCAGGTAGCCCGAGCTCTCCATCCCCACCCTCTAGGTTTTGGCTGTCAGACTGTCCACGGACCGCGGAGGCTGTGAATTTTGCCACTCTGCTGTACAAAGAGCTGACCGCGGTGCCCTACATGGCCAAGTTCGTCATTTTTGCCAAGATGAACGACCCCCGGGAAGGGCGGCTGAGGTGCTACTGCATGACAGATGACAAGGTGGACAAGACCCTGGAGCAGCACGAGAACTTCGTGGAGGTGGCCCGGAGCAGGGACATAGAGGTGGGCGCCCGGTCCCGCTGTGGTGAGACCCTCCCAGGCCTTTCTCTCCTCACCAAGCAGACCCCGCCACAGAGCCAGGGTGGGGCTCCCACTGGCTCCTGGGGCTGTGGCGGGCAGGCCTGGCAGGAAGTGCTTGGGTGGGGGACAAGGTCTCCGTGTCAAAGAGCATGTCAAATCAGCTGTCACATGGAGACATGGAGACACGGCCCTGTGTGTCTTGGGGTGGCAGTGATCAGCTGGCCCCGTGGCTTCAGTGACGATAAGAGTCGACAGTTACTGGCGTGGTTTCATTGCACAGCCTTGCTGAATTCTCCCAACTGTGGGTACCATTAGCGTCCCCAATTTACATGTCAGGAGGCTGAGGGTGGGAGGTAGAGACTAGGTAACACAGCAGGGCGAGGGGTGGAGATGGAGTGGGTCCCCGTCATCTGGCACCAAAGCCTACCCTGCTGCCTGCTGTGCTGGGGTTTGGTAGCTGAGGAGGCAAGGATGCTGGGGGACAAGGTGGGGGTAGGCATGACCCCCTGCTGGCCCAGGATACCCCCATGGGGAGCGGAGCGCCCAGCATCCAAATCTCGCTGCAGGACTTGGTGCTCTGGCTCCGACGCTGTCTCAGATGCTCCCTTGGGAGCCGCCTCTGTGCTCAGTCACGGGAAGTGGCTGCTTGTCAGGAGCGCGTGTCGTGTCTCCAACAGCAAGGAGAGCCTTTTCCAGATCACTGGGGCGAGGGCTTGTCAGGGGGCAGCCAGGGCCTGAAGTGGGCCTCCTGGGCATTCTGCATGACAGGCTGTTTGCTCTCCTGCCCTCCAGGTTTTGGAGGGAATGCCCCTTTTTGCAGAACTTTCTGGGAACCTGGTACCTGTCAGGAGGGCTGCCCAACAGCGCAGCTTCGAGTTCCAGTCCTTTCGGGAAAACCGCCTGGCCATACCTGTGAAGGTGCTGCCTCCTCCTGCCGACCCCTCTGGGCCTGGGCAGTCTGGGAGGAGGAATCTGCAGGCCCGCCTGCCTGCCTGCCGCCACGAGGCCCACTGAGTCCTCCCCTCCTCGTGTGACTGTGTCTAGGTGAGGGACAGCAGTCGAGAGCCGGCGGGGTTCCTGTCGTTCCTGCGCAAGGCGATGAAGTACGAGGACACCCAGCACATCCTCTGCCACCTGAACGTCACCATGCCCCCCTGCGCCAAGGTGAGCTGCTGCCCGGGGCACCCTGAGGCCCCCAAGCTCTGCTTGTCTCCTGCTCCGAGCCCCTGCCCTGCACAGCTCAGTTCCCCTTGTCCGTGTGGCACCAGGCGCAGCGCCAGCCTCCCGAGGTCTTCCGCCGCAGGAGCGCAGTGACCCAGCCTCTTCTCATTTACTCGTTTATCTTCCCCACGGTGCTAGGCCCTCAGAGAAGGGAATCCTGGTGTCCTCAGCCACTGCAAACAGCCAGGGCTCTGAGCTCGGCCCAGGAGCCTTGACCGAGTATGTTCCCCGTGCCTGCGAGCGTGCCGAGGCCCCGGGCCGGGCCGGGTGCTCGCATGTCTGCAGCGTGGCTCCGTGCTTCCTGTCAGTGCCGTGCCACCACTGTTGTCCTTGTTTCAATCATCAGCCCTCCATGATGACCTAGAAAAAAAGCACAGTCGCATTCATGTGTCCATGGTGCAATCCTTTTCTTTCTGAGGATGAGGGGGAACCAACTTTTCTCTCAAAAGCCATTTCCTGCAACCTCAAGCAAATGCGACCTGGCGTGTTGCCCCAGGCCAGCGTCAGAAATGGGGCTGGTGAAAAGAAAGGGGTCCAAGTTTCAGGTTCAAACCCCAGCTCCTCTGCTTCTCACTGGGTGACCGCGGGCAAGTTTCCTGAACGCTGTGTGCCTCAGTTTCCTCACGGTTGAAACGGTAGTAGTGGTAGCACCTATCTCCAGTGTCCCATGAGCGTTGACCAGGCCTCTGGTGTGAGAAGCCACATGAGCTTGCCACAGCAATGGAAAAGTCTGAGTTTCCTCAGCCCCCTTGCACCCGGCCGCCCATGCTCCCACTCTGCCTCCGGAGAGGCCCAGCCGCTCCTGCCGCCAGGATCTGGGGCACCGGTCCCCTCCCGCAGCATGTGCGCTCAGACTGAGGCGCCCCATGCTTGCCTTCCCTCCACAGGGGACCGGAGCTGAGGACAGGAGGAGGACCCTGACGCCCCTGGCCCTCCGGTACAGCGTGCTCAGCGAGTCGGCTCTCGGTAGGGACCTGTGTAGTGATGGCCTGGGTGGCGCCCATGTCCCACGCCCTGCAGGGCTCCCTGGGATGCTGGCTGCTCAGCCTGTGCTGCCCGCTGTGCATGCAGCTGAGACTCAGTGACCACTGGCTCCCGCCCAGCACGCCCGGGCCAGCTGCCTGCTCAGTGTGGTCTCCGCCCCCAGGGTTGCCCGGCGAGACAGACCGTGTTGACCTGAAGGTGGCCGTCATTACGGAGCACCTCGGCCTCAGCTGGGCCGGTGAGTCGGGGCGGGGCAGGAAGACCTGGTCTCACTGACCCTGCGTCTCTTCCTGAGGGGCAGTGGGCATAGCATTCGCCTCTCCCGGTTGTCCACTGTGTGTGTGATTGTCTGGGGCATGTGGCGAAGCGGTGCTGCCGGCGGCCCGGAGAGTGGCTGCCCTTCTCCATTTCTCTGGCTTCTGCTGGCAGAAGGCATCTTCGGCACGTTACCCAGAGGCCTCTGAATGGCTAGTTATCTTCCTTCGCAGGCGGGAAATCTAGGATCTAGGATCCAGCTCATTAGAGAGACTCGATTGCTGAGCCAGCTAGTGACAGAGCCCAGAAAAACCAAACATAAGCCAAGTGCCCGAGCAGAACTGTGCCCCCGACGCCCTGTGCACTGCCCACTCCACCCCAGGCACCGCCTTTCCTGGGGAGCAGAGGGTGGGGCCGGCAGGGTACATTTCTACACTGGCCTCGCCAGCCCGCAGCAGGGCACGTCTGACCCGCAGAGGCAGCCACAGGCTGTGCGGCTTCATCCGCGCTCCCTTGCTCTCTGGCTGTCTGTCTGTCAGCTTTCATACAAATGGACTCCTGCTCTCACTCTCACACCCACACAGGCACACTCAGAAACCTTAGCAAAAGCTTGCGAAACGTCATGTCACGGGAAGTCAGAAGTTCAAGGACTGCTCTTGCTTCAAACCCTGTCTCCTGCTTCTCGAGGTGTACGCGTACACACTCGTGCGTGCGTGTGTGTGTGTGTGTGGTGTTGTGTGCTCGCATAGGGGACACAGTGCATGTTCCTGAATGCGCACGTGTGTGCATATGTGTGTTGTGTGCTGTGCACACGTGTTCTGATTTGTACTTTCTTTCTCTTCGGGCTTCCTTTCCTTGAAATCACTCTGAGGCTCTCTTCCCTCTAAGTCCTGGTAGTGAGGGAGCTCCAATTTCCTTGTAAGTGTCAGTCCCGCCCTCTGCCAGCGGCCTGTCCCCACTGGTTCCTGGGGGAGAGTGTGTGGCCTCCCAGTGTGGTCCAAGGCACTGCTGCCCCAGGGACCGGCCCTCAGCCCTTGCCAGCTCAGAAACTAACTTCCCTTGGCCTTGGAGAGGGCTCAGGTCAGAAGTCATGGAAAAGGGAAAGGACATCTGTCCAGCTGTGGGGTCACTGGCTCATTGCTTCCTATTTCCCGAGCCCTTCCCTGTCCGGACACAGAGGCGCAGGCACTCACCGTCACGGGGCCTTCCAGGAAAGGGAGGCTGCGCTCTGCCCCCGGCACTTACCCTGCTCTCGGTTCTTCACTTGCAGAATTGGCCCGGGAGCTGCATTTCAGTGTGGAGGAAATCAACAGGATCCGGGTGGAAAACCCCAACTCCTTGTGGGAGCAGAGCGCAGCCTTGCTGAACCTCTGGGCTGCCCGGGAAGGCGCGGATGCCAAGAGTCAGTACCTCTGGGCCGGGGAAGCCACTCTCCACAGCCCGCCAAGACCTGCTGGGGCAGAGCAGTCTTCCTTCACACCCTGGCTGTGAGGCTGGCCTGAGGAGTCTCTCTCTGTCTCTGTCTCCCTCTCTCTCTCACGCTCACACACACACAGCTGCCCTTCTCAGGGTCAGACACCTTCCAGGCAGTCCCCCCAGAACACATTACCATGACCAGCAGTCTCGACCTCATTCTTTCTCCGTCCTTGGAGAAAGATAGAAATTGTCTAGTCCCCACAGGGCAGCATGTAGATAGGATTTCGACTCTTCCAGCTCACACAGAGGTTGGCCTCTCAGGGCAGAGTGGGATGGTCCATCAGCGCTGGTGGCATCTCAGGGCCGAACCCCAGCCTGTGTGGCCCTTTTTGTCCCAGGGGCACCTTCCCAACCAGGAGCAAGATTGGTCTCACCCTCTTCAGAGCCTCACCAGCCGGATTCCAGTCCTCAGCACTACTGGGGCAGGTTGAGTGTTTACATTTGCATCAAAAATCAACTGGTGAGGACCCACAATTTCCAAAGAGCAGCACCCATTCTCACCTGCTTTTCCTTGCAGTATTCGTCTTAGATTATAAACAAACGAAGACCTACCAGCCTTTCTGCTGAGGGGCTGGGCTTGTAGCTCAGTGTAGAGTTCTTGCACTTGCAAGGCCTGGGTTTCATCCCAGCATGCAAAACAAAACAAAACAAAACAAAAAAGCCACTATACATAAGGAAGAATTCTCCATCTTGGTTTGGTTTGACAGGAGGAGGCTCCACCTTCTGAAAACCTTGGCTGCCTCCCTCCCCTGGCCCATTTTCAGGCCTCTGCAGTCTCCCTGGGGCTCTAGAATCACTCGTTTCCCCTCCCCCAACAGTGGAAAACCTGTATGCAGCCCTGCGGAACATTGACCGGAACGAGATTGTGAGCATGTTGGAGGGCTCCGGCAGACAGAGTCGCACCCTGAAGCCGGATCGGCGGCAGGCGGACCGGGACTACTCTCTGTCACCCTCCCAGATGAATGGTGAGTGTCCCCTGGGTGACAGTGAGGCTGGACAGGGCCCCCCGCCCGCTGCCAGCACCACGGCCCCTTCTGCAGGGCTGTCTGCCTCAAGTGGGTGACGGTGGGGTTGGCTGGCATCAAGCTCCCCCTCCTGGCAAAGGCAGGGGCCATGGAGACAGACAGGTGTGACACAGCTGTGTGGGTGTGGCCAGTACAGAGTGGCCCCGACCTGTCACCACTGCGTCTGGGTCCCAGCAGGCCTGGTGTGGCGGGCAGCAGCCAGCTAGACCTTCGTCCCTATAGTCTGGAGACATCCTGTGTCGCTTTTCACGGGACCTGGGCCCTCCCTAGGCACCGGTGTCTGTGTGAGAACATTCAAAGTCAGGGACAGGGCCCAGCATTGCAGGTGGACCAGCTGCTGGTGTCTAGAGTCCCGCTGTGGCCCCTCGTAGAGACGAAATGGCTTCCTTTGAGCCCAGACTCCCTCTTGCTCTCTCGCTCTCTCCCCGCTTTCTCATCTGTCTGTCCTCTTCCTCACTCAGCAAGGCAGGGAGCCCTGGTGCGACAGCCCCAAGGAGGCAAAGCACAGGTGACCAGCCGTGTCCCCAGCCCTCTCGGCAGCACTGCCCGGCAGGAGCAAAACCTGGGGCGCCCACCCCCTCCCCGTGTCACCCTCTGTGGCCAGTGGCAGAGCCATGGCCCCACTTCACCCTGGCCCTGTACATGGCTCAGCAGGTGTGGCTTCCTGCCGACCCCACGTAGCTGAGCCATCATCATTGAAATCAGAGCCCCAAGGTCCCTTGCAGCTCTGTGCAGCATCGTCCCAGCCACTGCCTGGGGGTGGGGTGTGTCCGACCATGCACACACCGCTCAGCTCCAGGAGCTGCCGGCCAGGGCCTCCCTCCCGTTCTCTGCCGTGTCCTGTGTGTCCTGACCGTGCCTCCCAGGGCCCCGGGCCTGGGCCCTTCCTCTGTTGACCGCGTCCGGTGGCCCTGTCTTCGGCCTCTGACCTCATCCTGGCCTCCCATCCAGTCATTCTCACCTCCTGTCTCCGCTGTCTCTGAGCGCTGCCCCTCCACGGATGCATGTCACAGAGGACCCCCACCCGCAGCTGTCTCCATGGGCGTCTGTGTGTGCGCAAGTGTGCACGGCGTGTCGTCTGTGTCGCCCGTGGCTGCTGACTGTGTGCTCGCCCTCTCCAGTGCGCTGGAAAGGGCTCCCACCCCAGACTGCAGCCTCTCCCTGGGGACCTGATTGCAGCCCTGAGGGTGGCGGAGCAGGCTGCTCCCTTCCCCAGAGGGAAAAGAGAGGGGAAGTTCCCCAACCTTCAGGATACTCACGTGACAAAACACCGGTCCCTTTCTGTGGGACTTGGGCTTCTGGATATCCCCTGTTCTGTTTTAATCAGGGCTAACCCACAGGCTTTGGACTTGGTGCCTGCAGCAATCACAGGCCGCAAGAGCCCGGCGGGGCTGAGCAGGGACACTCCATGGGGCTCGCAGGACATCCCCCGCCAGCCTGCAAGGCACTGGCCGCTGGGGCCTGGTGTCCGTGAGCTTTATGCCACAGTGGCTCGGCTCGTGGGGCAACTATGTTTCAGGCATCGACTACGTGCCAGGCACTGTTCTAGGCAGGGGAGAGAAGTGAGCTCTCGAGGACACAAGAAAGCAAAATTCCTCCTTCCATCAGAAGAGCCAGGCAGTCACATGAGAGAATCATATCACGGGCTACAGGTCACCGTGAGTGGCGCTGGGGAAACTCCAGGGTAGGGGTTTGAAGAGTGTGGTGGGGGCAGCTGCATTTGAACAAAGAGGCAAAGGAGATGGAGTGGGCCCGGGACAGACGTCGGGGAAAGGCGTTCCCGGGGCGCAGGAGGGCGCCGTGCCTGCTTCTCCACAGAGCAGAACAGCAAGGGGCGGAGGAGCCAAGCGAGGCAGGTGAGGAGGCCGCGGCCCGGGAGCTGGCCCTGGAGCTGGTCACCGGACGCTGGCTAGTCTGCTGGGTGTTGGGGGAAGAGTGACCTGATCCAGGTTTCTGAAGGGTGCCTCTCCCTGCACTGCGGCTGGAGAGGCCACTCGCTGCGCGTATCTGTCCTTCCTAGTGCCCTTCTGTCGCTGGCATCCCGGGCTCCTGCCCTGCAGGGCTCCTGCTGCCTGGGCTCGCGGCCCCTCACGCACCTCTCCTTGGACACAGAAGCCCAGCCTGGCGCCTTTCACTCTCTAGACACGGAAATCAGCTTTCGTGTCTTTTCGCACCCTGGTCGCTGTCCTAAGAAGACTGACTGCCATCCAGCTGCCCTTCGGGTCTGGAAGGAAGGGTGCGAGAGGGCTCAAAGGCCAGGGCGGGGGTACAGCAACCCCCAGCACTGTCACCAGCTCCGTCCTGGGCAGGACCACGTGCCAGCCGGTTCTGCTTACTGATGGCCACCGCACCGTCACGTGGGCTCCTTCGCTGCCCCTCATTCTCTGCTCTTTCTGGTCTCCTTCACAAGGAATTCGTTCTTAGTGTCCTGAGAGTCTGAGGAGCAGGTGATGTCAGGAAGTTGAGTGCTTCCCCCGCTTGGCGTTCTTCTTACCATGCAGGCCTGCAAAGGGATTGAATGAAAAGGCCAGGCAGCTTCTCGTGTCTTCCACAGGGACCACCTCAGGCCCGGGGAAGAATTGCTTATTAGGCAAAAATAGCACGTCCTGGAAATGAAACATTGCTCACGTGAAAGGAAAAAGTGGTTATCTCACACCCTTGCCGGCCCCTTTGGTCTAATGAATTGCAATAATGTCTAGTGGGGCACAAGATGTGTTGCTTACATCAACTCTGAGTGGATACAACTAGCAAAGTGTGGCTCCTTTCTGAGGCCACACCACCTGTCCACCCCTTCTGTTTGCTACTGAGATTTAGCTAATAGGATAATTATTATACTTAGCGAGAAAAAAGGGACATCCTGGCTATATTCTGCCCCCAGCCTTTTACCTGATTTCCCAGCGTCTAACCCTAAATGAGAGGCCTCTCTGCTCAGAAATGTGCCGGTGATCCAAGTGTGACAGGGCTGGATGAGAGTCCTGGAGAAAGACGTTTCTCCTACCCGGCCAGGCCTGAGACTGCTCAGCTTGCCAGACGAGGCGTGATTGGCCGCACTCAGGCCGGAGAGACAGACATCTCTGTAGCTCAGCTTGGGTGCTCACTGCCCTCACTGTAGTTCGATCCAAACCAGACCATGAGAGATGTTCCTGGTGAGAATGCACTGAGCTGCAGCAAGCATCCGCATAATGTCCACCAGCACCAGGGCTGTAGCTACAGTCTCACGTCTCAGTGAGCAGACAGAGAGACAGAGAGGGGCAGCCAGGCTGTCACCAGGAGGGGGCCGTGGGGTGTCCGCAGCAGGACTCCGGACTGAGGCTGTACCTGTGTTCTCTTCACTCGCATACTTCCGTGTCAGTGAATTCCACGAAAGTAGATGCCACAGAAGGCTCAGCATGGAAAATTGCAAAGGATAACCAAGGAAAGCCATGTACTTCCAGTTCTCAGGCCTTACCAGGAGTCCTGGGATTGACAGAATGACCGTCTGCCATCTGAGGGGCTGTTCATGAAAAATGCTACTTCTGGCCAAAACAGGGTAATAGGGACGGGATATGCCCTCCTGCGTGAAGAAACTAAACAGTGGACAAAATGTACAAACTAGAGCTTCCGAGACATTGGGTATGAGGCAGCAAGGGACAGTGGGCCATGAGGCATGGAAAATAAATGAAGTGAGTCTTCTGATTGCCTAGACCTTTGCCTTCACATAGTTCCCAGGGAAACTTAGGCAAATTGTTCAGAAGTGGCTGTGAATCCAGGAGGAATAAGATGGCTAGACTTTCCAAGACAGAGGGGCACACAGGAGACAGCTACACAGACAGAGAACTCTGGAGACCCATGCGAGTTTCAGCTGAGTATTAACCAGATAATTTTGTCAGATGGGGAGAAAAAGCAGTTGATTGAAACTAACCCAGAACTGACTCAAGTGTCAGAATGAGCAGACAAGGGTGGTAAACCCAGTACTTCATACGTTCAAAAAGTGAGGGACACATGTGAAAGATATTTTTAAAAGACCTAAACTGGTCTTCTAGAGATGAAACCATGATGTGTAGGATTAAAAATCTGGTGGATGGGATTAGACATTGAAGCAGAAATAAATGGTTGGCTTCACAGCATAGCAATTAAAACTCTCCAAAATGAAATAAAGAAACAAAACTTTAAAAAGCATCAGCGAGCTATGGTACAATTTCAGGAGGCCAAATGTATATGAGATTAGAGTTCCCAACAGAGAAGACAGGAAAAGCATCTGAAGAAATAAAGACTGAAACTTCCACCACAAAGATCATAAATGCACTGATCCAACAAATACCACGAATATTGTGTTAGCAGCTACACTAAAGTGTGTTGAGGGCAAACTGGCTGAAACCAGGGATAAAGAGACAGCCTGGAAAACAGCAGAGAAAAGACGCGTTCTGTCTTACTGGAAGCAATGCAGGCAAGAAGGCAGTGGATTTAAAGTAGACCACATCTTTAACGATGAAAAGAGCGGATGGGGACATGGCTGTGGCAGCATGCTTACCTAGTAAGGTGCACGCCCTCCATTCTATCCCTAGCAACTGCAAAAGAATTTTTAAAAGAGTAAGAAAAGTACAACATCAACACGAAGGTAAGGATAATTAGAACTGAGTGAAATATTTTGCAACTGAGTGAAATTAAAAGCATAATATATCAAAATTTGTGGGATGCTATAAAAAGATAATACTTAGGGAGAAATGCAAAGCACAAAATGTCTATATTAGAAGAAAACAAAGTTCTCGGATTAATGGCCTTACCTTCCACCTTCAAAAAATTAAAGGCAAAGATCAAATTAAGCTGAAAGTAAACAGAAAAAAGGAAATAATGCAAACTGGAATTGAAATCAATAAAAAAGAAAGAAAAACCCTGGAAAATGAGACCAAAAGCCAAGGCTTTGAAAGATTGTTAAAACTTATATGCCCTCCAGCAGACTAATCAGAAAAAAGGGAAGACAAAAATGGTGGGTGTCAAGAATCCGAGAGGTGACATCACTCCAGATTCCATGGGTAGAGTGATAAAGGAATATTATGACAACTTTATGCCGATAAATTTGAGAACATAATGAACAAATTCAATGAAAGACACAAACTATCAGAGCTTACTAAGGAATCAATAGATTAACTGAATAGTCTTATATAAATTAAAAATTGAATTTATAGTTCAAAGCATTCCCATGAATAAAAGTCAAGCCCACATGGCTTCCTTACTAGTGAATCCTACCAAATATTTAGTGAAGAAATAATTGATTTAGAAACTTAAAAATGAGATAACACTTTGCAACTATATGACACC
Source organism: Dasyprocta punctata (assembly GCA_004363535.1). Classification (NCBI taxonomy): domain Eukaryota; kingdom Metazoa; phylum Chordata; class Mammalia; order Rodentia; family Dasyproctidae; genus Dasyprocta; species Dasyprocta punctata. The sequence goes on from RJWM01000275.1 coordinate 142,773, forward strand.
AGCATTACCCTAATATCTAAAAACATATGGTAGGAAAAAGAAACTACATACCAATATTCTCTCATAAACATTTATGCAAAAAGTCTAAACTAAAATGAACTTGGACTCATTCTTTGCATTATATGAAAAAATTAACCTAAGATGAATTACATAGATTAAATGTAAAATCTAACACTGTAAAACTCTCTAGAAGAAAATATGAGACAAACTTATAAATCTTGGATAAGAAAAAGATTTCTTAAATACAACTTCTGCTTTTCAAAGGACATTGCTAAGAAATGAAAAAACAAGCTACAGACTGGAAGAAAATACCAGCAATTGGCATCTGATACAGCAGGATTTATGCAGAACATACAAAGAATCCTTGCAACTCAACAATAAGATAAAAACCCAATTTTTAGAATGGGCAAAAGATTTGAACACTTAACCCAGAAAATATACATATGGCACACAAGGATATAAGAATCTGCTCAATGTTATTTGTCATTGGGAAATATAAATTAAAACTACAAAGACATACTATCATATACCTATAAGGAAGGCTAAAATTAAAAGGATTGAGTATTCCAGGTGTTAGTGAGGATATGAGGGAACTGAAATTTTTCATGCAGTGCTAGTGGAAATATAAAATGGCACAACCACTCAGAATAAAAATACACTTTGATCCTTTCTTAAAAAGTTAAACATATACCTCCCATATGATCCACCATTCCACACCTAGGTATTTGCCAAGAGAGAAGAAAGCAGGTGTCCATGCAAACTGACAACTTCATTTGTAATAGGCCCCAAACTGGCAGCACCCAAATGCCCACCTGCAGAGACACAGATCCACAGATGCTGTCCATTCATCCCCCAGGACTGGCTCAGGACGAACGTGAGTCATGACACAGGCAGCAGCATGGATGGAGCCCCGGGAGCGTGCTGAGTGACGCACAGACTGTGCAGTTCGCTTAGGAAATGCAAACTGATAAGCACTTCCCAGTTAGCAGTACTCGGGCCTCCGCTGGACCTCACTGGCCACATGCTGCAGGACAGGAAGCAGTGACCAGGAGTGGGCTGGCGGCCGCCCAGGCAGGAGTGACTTGGGGCGGTGGGCACAGGGAGGGAGAGATGCCGAGAAGCATGAGGAGGGCTTTGGGCCAATGGACGCCCTGTCTTCACTGTGGTGATGGCTTCGTGGGTCGCATGTTTCAGGACTTAGCAAATTATCCACTTGAAATATGTATACTTATAGTATTCAGTTATACCTCAGTAAAGCTATTTTTAAAACAGATAGTGGCCAACTCTAGTAAAAAGACACTTGTGTGTAATGCTTTTGCACTTGCCATATAACCTTCAACAAGTTGTTAAACTTCTAGTTTCTAATCTAAAAAGAAGGAAGAATATTACTTCCCTTGTAGGAGTGTTGGGACAATTAAAAACAACATGTTGGATATACTTGGCACTCAGTGGCTGCTCAGTAAGTGCTGGAGATAGGGTAATAATTCTTGCAAGAACGATGAGACGCTGACCTGCCCCTCCACGTCTGAGGCCACGTCTGGGGAAGCTGGGCGGTGCAGCTGCCGTGGTTCCCTTTCTCGGGGTCAGCGTCACGCTGGTTACTGGAGTCTGTCTTGTGGTCGGATTTGACCCAGCCCTTTGGCCCCCCTCCCCTTCACTCCTCCCAGTCTGGCCAGCACTGGAAGGGGCTTCCTGTAGCCTCTGCCACCATGCAGCTGACCCCCAGCCACACCCCTGGAATTTTACATAAGTAGAATCAGAATCTGTGCTCTTTCTGTCCAGCTCCTTTCACTCAGCATGATTATTCGGGCTTTGTCCGTGCTGTCGCGTGTCAGTGGTTCACATTTGTCCTGAGCTGTGTCCCGCTGCAGGGGTGTGCTGGGGAGAGTGTATGTGTTTCCCTGCTGATCAGCATGTAGGTGGCTGCCAGTTGGGGGCCATCACAAGTAAGTCAGTTACCCCGAGGCTGTTAGAAGGAACGCGTTGCTGGGCAGGTTGGAGGGAGAAGGCCTGTGGGGTGCACAGCTGGCTCCTGGCACGTCGGGCGCCCCGTGGGTGTCAGCTGTGACGGCCCCTCATGAGTCAAGTCCTCTCTCCTGGCTGCTGCAACCCCACACAAATCCTAAGAGCTCTGTGGTAGCCTCTGAGGCGGGTGCCCAGTTCTGTGAAGCAGCCAGTGAGGGGCGTAGGTCAGGTGTCGTGGGCAGCAGTGAGCTGTAGTTGGAAGGAGAACATCAAGAAGAGGCTGAGGAGATCACATCTGTGTGTGTACTGTGTCTGTGTTTGCAATCCCCAAGCTTCGGCACAGAGCCGGCATGGACTTGGACCCCAGCGAAAGTTTTCTAGGTGAGCGAGTAGGTGACGGAGGCTCAGTAGAGATGGTGTTGGCAGAGTGGGGGTGATGGGAGCACGTGCTCCCGGGCCCAGGGCAGAGAGCAAGGAACGAGCCTAGGGACAGAGGAGGCCTCCCTGCCCCATCCCGGTGACCACCTTTGGGGGGCACGTGTCTGCCCCCAGACCAGCTGTGCCGAAGGGAAACCCTGTCTCATAGCCTGCCTCCTAGCCGCCAGTCAGCACCTGCTCTGAGCAGGAACCCAGGAGCCCCTGACGGAGCACTGGCGTCCACCCTACGCTCCAGTGCATCCCACCCACAGTTGTTCAGAGCACCAGGGAGCGTGGACAGGGGCGCATACCCGAACCAGTCCGCAGGGAACAGGTGTGCAGGCTGGCCACCGCGAGCACCGCGCCCCATCCGGCACGTTGCTGCTGACCCAGAGCGGGGCTGCAGAGCTCAGGGCCTGTGGACGAGGAGCTGCAGGCAGATGTGCCTGGTGTCGCTGTGCCCTCTGACCTTGCCCCCGTTTTTGAACCCTAGAACCCTCACCTGTGCCACTGTAGATCATTCAGTTTCTGGAACCAATATGCAACTTGAGGAAAAGTCACTTCCTGCCAAACCAGAAGCCTGTTTCCCATTTGACCACCGCACTGAGGTCTGTGGCTGTTCAGTGTACCCCATTAGACCCCTCCAGGGCAGCCGGTTACTGACCTAGTCCGGGGTGGGCTGTCCTCCTCCCATCAAGGTACATCCCCACAGGCCCCTAAAGACTGTGCTAAAGTGAAGTTTCAAGCAAAGAAAGAGCAACATCTCCTCCTGCCCATGGAGAAGTGGGGCTTTCATCTGATTGGACTGATCAGAGTGCAAGTCCGTCGGATACAGCCTTCTTTATCTGGCGCTCCGAGCTGGATAAGAAACATTCCAATGTCTTTTCTTTGCCATCCAGCAAAGGCGCCTCTCCGCCCTCACGCCCTGGCTGCCCCCTGCCCAGCTCAGAGCCTCGTTTCTCCTGCCTGGTGTCCTGGGCAGCAGCCACAAGGCCTGAGCATTGGACTTGGAGCTTGGAAAGCCCCTGCCCGAATGTGCATGCATTTCTGTGGCCGTGCCTGTGTGCGTGCACGTGTGTGTGTGCCTGTGTGCGCGCGTGCGTGGACCTGCATGTCAGCACGTGCGACAGAAATCGCCTCTGGAGCATGTTGCCCTCTGTCTGCCCATCCAGGTCACTCCGCGCTGCAGGACGAGCTGCTGTCCCCTGCCTCCCTGCACTACGCGCTTCCCTCTCCGCTGCGCGCGGACCAGTACTGGACCGAGGTGGCCGTCCTAGACGCCATCCCGCTGGCCCCCACGGAGCATGACGCCATGCTGGAGATGTCTGACATGCAGGTGTGGTCCTCGGGCCTCACGCCTTCCCTGGTCACTGCTGAGGACTCCTCTCTGGAGTGCAGCAAGGCCGAGGACTCTGACGCCACACAAGAGTGGAAGTTGGAGGGGGCGCTCTCAGAGGACTCGCGAGGCCCGGAGCACGGCTCTCTGGACCTTGTGGAGGACGACACAGTGGATTCAGATGCCACAAACGGCCATGCTGATTTGCTTGGCCAGGAGGAAGGTCAGAGGTCAAAAGAGAAGAGGCAGGAGGGCTCGGCAGGTGCAGGGCAGGACTCAGAAAATGAAGAGTCTCTTGTTGCAGGCCAGCAGAGGGCGCAAGCCCGAGCCGCAGACGCGTCCTCCGTGAGTCAGGCGCTGGAGAGGAGCCAGGACAGGTAAGGGCTAGACTGCGGTGAAAAGGAGGTGCTGAGGGCTGCTGTGCTCGAAATGTGGGGCACCAGCTGGCCACTGAAGGCACCGTGAGGGCGTCGGAACGAGCTGTGATCTACAAAGGCCGCAGGAGAGAGGCTGACGGGCACAGCACGGGGCCGCATGCAGGCCACACACAGGCCCTGAGGCTGGCGGCACTGCTGTGGTGGTGCTGGGGGCTCTTCTCTGCGCCTTCTGCACAGGACACCTAGAGACACCTGAACCCAGGGAAGCAGGCACTGCGCCTGGGGGGAAGCAGGGTTGGCGGTCCAGGTGGGAGGCATCTGGCCCAGGCATCTGGCCCAGGTGCCCTGTGAGCTCGCCCAGTCCTGATAGCGGCCCCAGCGGGCCTCAGCCCTATACTGAGTGCAGATAAGGGCTTAGAGGTAGGATGGCCCCTTGCTGTGGCAAAGAAAGATGAAACTTATGTGAGCCGGGTGTCACTAGGTCTTTCCAGGTTGGCGCAGGAAGTGGCGGGCAGAGGCCTTCCTCCGTGTTGCTTTGCTCGGCAGGTTTTCTCTAAGTGAGGAGATGGTTCATGAGCTCTCGGGGGGCTGTAGCCACATACAGAGCTTAAAATGGACTTGGCCAGGTGAAGCTGTTCGCACGTCCTCTTCCTGTCCTTGGTGCCCCTCAGGCCTAGGCCTTCCCCAGGACCTGTTCAGTGCGGACCACAGTGGGAGAAGTCACTTAGAAGACTGACACATGCCTGTAACCACAGCTCTCTAGGAGACTAAGGCAGGACAATCACAATTCAAGCCCAGGAGAGGCAACTTGGTGAGACCCTGTCCTGCAATTTAAAAAGCTAAGGAGATGGCTCAATACAGAGGCCCTAGGTTCAATCCCCTACTCTGCAAAAAGAGGTGAGGTTTGCCAGTGTCCTCTGGTTGGAGGGGAGAGTGCTGGACAGGCAGGACTAGGAGGGTGCACAGTAGAATGCTGGCCACCCTCCCACACTTGGGGACCATGGCAATCCTGCCTCCAACACGCATGTCCCGCCACTGCAGCCTCAGAACTACAGGGCTACTGGCAGGGAGCCAGGAGGCCTGAATCCTAGGCCAGTTGTAGCACTTCCTGGCTCGGTGAGCTTGGTCAGTCAACCAGTGTGGATGGGTGAATTTCGGTCACTGAACAATATTCATCAAGCAGCTACTATGCGTCAGACGCCTCTAAATAATGCTTCAGTGCTCAAAGGTGGCAGTGGGGAAATCAGACAAAAGTCTCTCCCTGCAGGAAGTTCGTGTTCTAGATAAGCTTAATGAGATAAAAGTCAAATCTGAGGCACAGTTGACCTCCGTATCCATGGGTTCCACCTCTGCAGGTAAAGAATTATATCCTTATCAAACATGCAGATGTTCTCCCTGTTTACTTCCCGAGCAATGCAGCGTTTAGATGATGTCTGTTATTGTGAGTCATCTACACATCATCTCAAGTACAAAGGCAGCTGTGCGCAGGTCACCACTTTACAAATCACGACCAGAACACGCAGTGACTGTTCCCATCTCTAAAATGTGTTATAACAAAAGACACGTTGCCCTTAATCCCTTCAAAATGCTGTCCTTTTAAAGAGGAAGCACCCAGCTAGTGCATGAGTATGGAGGAGAGCATGCCGGGCCGGGCCAGCCCAGTGGAAAGGTGAGCAGAGGATGAGGCTGGGAGGTCACAGGGCCAGCCGTGCCAGGCCTCCACGTCCCCAAAGGAGCGTGGCGTTTCCTGGGCAGCTTTTGAGCAGAGGAGCACTGTGCGATGGCCACTGCTTTGGGAAGAGCCTGACGAGGTGAGAAGGAGCCCACGCTTGCTGGTGGTGTGGGCCAGGAGGCAGCAGAGGTGAGAAAAGCTTGAGCTCAGGAACCAGGAGGTCTGCTGACAAATATGACGCAGAGTGCAAGAGAGCCAGGAGACAAGGAGTGTGCCAGGCCACCCTTCCCAACAAGGGCAGGAAGGGAGATGCCAGGCCTGTCCCCACTCAAGACTGCAGCAAGCAGCAGGGTGGGTAGGCACAGGGCCATCGTCACATGCCCAGACCTGGTCAGCTGCCCTATTAAGATGCGAGGTGGAGACTGGAGGAGATGTGGACACGTATCTATACTTGATCTTAGCCAAGACTAAGAAGCCATCAACCTACGTATCTAAAGCTCAAGGCCAAGACGCAAGTGTGCATCTGGGCCTGCAGAGTGTCCAGGCGCAGTTTAAAATGATGGGTGAAAGGGAGTCACTCAGGCCGTGGGTGTGGATAGCAAGGAGATTCAACAGCTGCTCTGGGATCCGGAAGTCCGGGACTTTAGGAGGAGCCAGCAAAGCCACTGAGAAGGAGTGGCCGAGGCTGTGTGTGGAGGGCACAGTGGTCGCCTCGTTGAGTGGGAGTGACCCGGGCGCGGGGAAGCTGGGAGCACAGTCTGAGGGTGCCCAGTGACGGGTGCGGAGGCCTCACTGGTAGCCCCGAGGGGAGCAGGTCACTTGAAAGGGACAGGACGGTGGCCTGGCGCCCTTGGCCCTCTCCACCCGGATGGCAGATGGGCCCTATGTGTCTCCTCACTGGGGTGCAGGTCAGGTGATTGCTCACACTGTCCCGGTCCTTTGGGGAAGACGATGGGACACTGTGTTCCCGATGAGCCAGCGCCCTGGAGGGGGGCTGTCTGGGAAAGCAGAACCAGAAGTGACCAATGCCCTTTCTGTCTCCCTGGCCGTGTGTCCCCATCCTGGACTCAGACCACAAGACTGGGACTCAGAAGGCTCCATTGCCTCCTACCTGCAAGATGCCGCGCAACACTCCTGGCCGGAGGAGGCCACGCAAGGCCCACATTCATTCCGGACGGCACTGTCCACTGGCCAAGGGCCAGAGCGTGACGAGGTGTTGGTGCCTGCCGGCGAGCACACGTGGACGGTGCAGCTGGAGACCCAGGGCCCCCAGGCTGGCAGGGAAGAGGGGGTGCAGGCGGCCATGAGCACCCTCCAGCAGGTGAGAGCCCCTGAGGCACCAGCCGGCCCTCTGGTCCAGCGTCGGGTACGCCTGCATTGGGGCGGAGCAAGTGTGTTTGCTGTCTTTCAGAAACAGCAGTGGTGATTTCCCTCCGCGATAAGGCCTCCGTCCCCTTTCTGCCCCCTCGCCCTCTAGGGAAGGGAGGGCTTGCCCAGCGCTGCTGTCGCCCGTCCCTGCACCCCGGCCATGGGGTGGCTGTGGCCAGCAGAGTGGGTCACGTGGGCTCTGGGTTGCAGCTGGATGATCCCGCAGCTGTGGGTTTTGTCTGTCCTTTGTCCGTCATGTTTCAAGAAGGCCTTAGAGCTGGGTACCAGGCTGACTCTGGCTCCCCGGCTCTCTGCATCTTTGCCAGTAGCAAGGGAGGGTGGAGAGCTCTCCCCTGGGGCGACTCTTGTGCGGCCTCTGGGCTGGGAGTAGCAGGACGGAGTCAGCCCTCCCCCCCCCCCGTCCCCCTCTGCTGCCCTGGCCTCGCCCTCTTGTCCTCCTGCCCGCCCTCCCACCTTTCCTGGGCTCGGCATCCTCCTCTTTGCTCCCTTTACTCCCTGCAAGCCAGCCTCCTCCTTCGCAGGTCCACAGTTACCCACTCTCAACCAGCCAGGTCCCCCCGCGCCGCAATGCTCTGCCGCGCAACCCAGACTTGCAGCCACACTGCCGTCTGCCCCCTGGGTTCCTCTCGGATCTGCAGCGTTCCGTGCACACGCTTTGAGCAAGAGTGTCCCCTGCGTTCTGCGCCTTTGCCGGTCCCTCTGTCTCACTCCTCACCTAGGAACTGTTTCCTGCCCCCTCCTTGCCCTCTCCCCGCCTCCCTGCCTGAGCCTGGTCCTGGCACAGCGCCTCTGAGGACTTCCTGACCAGGCTGGCGTTCCAGGGGTTCAGAGCAGCTGGCTCAAAGCAGTCGGGAAGGACGTGGAGTTTTATTCAGAAACCTCCCTGCCAACTGTGTGCACCTGGGCGTGAAGGCACTGTGCATTTTAACCGTGGACCAGCGCGTTTAGGCTCTTTCTTGGTGCCCGTCCTGCCCCTCGCAGGAGCACACGTGGCCCAGCGCGCAGCGGGTCTTTACTGGGTCAGTTCCGAACCTGGGGCAGAGGGAGCCAGGAGCGCTCTTTCCTGCAGCCCCTCTGCATGCAGCCTTGCGGGGAGGACGACCGGGGAGTGAGACAGAAGGCAGAACAGTCCAGGGTGCCCCAGAGTGCCGCTCCTCAGCTGCCCTGGATTGTAAACAGGGAACAAGGCCTGGGAGCTTTCTCCAGGGTCACTTGATGAACAAGTCCCAAGAGTCCAGGTGGCTTGGCCCCTCGCTCCACGTTCTTCCCAGCCGAGTGAGCACTCAGGGCTGCCACGCTGGAAACTGAGACCCCATGGTCCCCGGGTCTGGGACACTCAGATGCGGTCTCTGTGGCGTGGACTGGCGGTTGTCAGCAGGGTGATAGGGAGACTGGTTGGAGGCCAGAGCGCCCCATGTGCAGGGGTTTCCACTGATTCTCCGGAAACAGTGGCAGAGAGGCAGCGATGCCGGGCACCTTGCACCTCCCAGGCCATCCCGCTGGCAGCCTGGGTTGAGCCACTGAAGGCGGGTTCGTTGTTGGGCTCTTCTTCTGGTTTGGGTATGGAGCCCCAGCTCTCGTGCATGCTGGGCGTGGAGCCGCCTGCCCAGCCCACTCCGCTCCCAGGACGGGCTTTTCTCTCTGGTTGGAACAAGGTGCGCTGGGCATGTAGGAGTCTGAAATCCGAGTCACTCGCTTCGCTGCTCTCCCACCTTCGCCAGTCTCCCTAAAGGGAAACAGGAGGCTGACAGGAGGCGTGTGCAGGGCACGGGGGCGTGAGCACGTTACGGGGGCTCACACACAGCACCTGCAGACTGGGCCGCTGTCGGGGCGCTTGCGTTGTTGTTTGTGGAGGTTGCATTCAGACGCACTCTCAAGAAGGGGAGGGGCAGCACCTCATCTTCCTTTTACGGATGGAGAAACTGGGGCCAGTTCGCTGCGTCCGAGGTCTGTGCTTTCCTGCCACTCGGGAACAGCCTGGTTTAGACTGTGAAATTCCTCCCCACGGCCTCCGCTGGGGCTGCAAGGGAGGCAAAGCCTCCAAGGACAGGCTCTGACAGGCACACATGGGTCCCCAGTGGAGCGGCCGTGCTCCCTAAAGGAAGGGATTGACAGACTGACAGCCTGTGGGGACCGAGTGCGGGCCAGGCCCCCCCCCCCCCCCGCCGTGGCCCTCTAACGCCTGAGCCCTGCTCTTTGGGCTGGGCCTGAGCAAATCACTCCCCGCAGGGCTATTTTTGCAACACACCCTTCAGTCTCCTGGGTATTTGCAAGTCCTGGGCCTCCTGTGTTGGGGAGCAGGTTCTGGTCACTACCTAAGGAGACAGGGGCATAGCCGCATTCTCGGAATTCTTATTTTCCAGAGTCCCTGGCCCAGAAGCTTGACAAGGCAGGGCGGAACTCCCACTGTTGCCCACAGGAACAGGCTGGCTGGCCAGGCAAGTGGCCAGCCCCCTCCCCCACGGTGACTTTGACATGTGCCTCCAGGCCAGGGCCAGCACCTGCCAGCGTCCTTCTAGCGCAGTGGGACAGCCCCCCTGCAGCTGGTTTGGGAGCTAAAATTACAGGCGCCTGATGTCACCAGGAGTGGGGGCAGGAGGGGCATTCGGCCGTGCTGCTACAGCTGAGCTAGAGACAGCCCCTTGGGTCTCCTGCCGGGGAGAGGGCCAGAGTAGAGCGAGAGGGGCAGAGGACAAGCCAGGGAGGCAGAGCCGGCGAGATGGAAGGGGCCACAGGGGCGCGCCGGCGTGCTCAGGGACCATGAGAGGGGTCCCCACAGCGGCCGGCCCCTGGCTGCCCCGGTGCCCGCAGCAGCCGGGCTGGTAAGCGGAGGTGAGGATGTGGACTTTCGTCACCCAGCTCCTGGTCACCCTGGTGCTGCTGGGCTTTTTCCTGGTCAGCTGTCAGAACGTGATGCACATCGTCAGGGGCTCACTGTGCTTCGTGCTGAAGCACATCCACCAGGAACTGGACAAGGAGCTCGGGGAGGGCGAGGGCCTGCGTGACGACGAGGAGGCCGTCTCCACCAGGGTGGTCCGGCGGAGGGTCTTCCTGCAGGTAACCGCCAGGCTGGGGCAGCAGAGGCCGGGCGGAGGGGACCCTGCTATGCCTCGTGCGACTGGGGTGGGGAAAGCGCCCTCCAGCCAGGAGCAGTGTTGATAAAGAAGGACTAGGAAGCCTTCAAGGGCCAGAGAGCACTGGGCACCAGGGTCGTGCATGGAGCCCCCTTTGCCCAGCGTTGCACTCAGCTGAGAAAGCTCAGCGGTGGGACACAGGAGCCTGCTTTTGTCCTGTGTGTGTCACCAACCAGCTGTGGAGTGTGAGCAAGTCACACACAGGACAGCCGTCTACCTGTGCAGTTGGGACCTTGTGGCCCTAGTGCCTCCCTTGCCTCTGCCCTCGGGCCTCCTCTGGGAGCTCAGTCTCTTCCCTGAGAGCCCAGGGCCATGCTGTCTCCAGCCTCCGCAGTGAGCGCCGCCCACTCTGGGGCCCCTGCGTGGCTGCATCGGTGCGGAGCGCAATTTCCTGCCAGGAGGTGTCGGGGGAACTTTCTTGTGTGTTTCTATTGCTACCTCTGTTCTTTTATTTCCTCTTCCTCGGCTCTTATTCCCACTGACCAACCTTGGATTTTCTCCTTTCTCCAATACCAGGGGAACGAGCTTCAGAATATTCCAGGGGAGCAGGTGACACAGGAACAATACACAGATGAACAGGGCAACTTAGTCACCAAGAAGGTGGGTGTGGAGGGTCTCCCGAGCTGGAGACAGGCGGCGGGGGCTGGACTGTGACAGATAGCGGGACTCAGCCCGGCAGCGTCTCACGGTGGCCCCCACAGGAGGGACCCCCAGGCTCAGGTGCTGGAGTGCTGGCCTGCTCGTCAGGCCCGACCCGAACACCTGTCCCCTGCTCCAGAGGAGCAGCCCCCGGGAACCACCCCACACCTAGCTGCATGGTGCCTGGCCCTGAAAACAGCTGCTGGGAGAACAGTGTGCCTGTCCCCAGCCTCCGGGCCGCCTCTGATGAGAACGTGGAGCCCCACTGAACTGGTAGCTCGCCTTCACTTGGCAGACGGCGTCGCCTGGCAGGTGTGGGCCCCACGTTACCTGGGGCCTGGGGCCTGGGGCTGAGCAGACAGAGGCCTCTGCCCGAGCATCCACAGTGCTCGCACTGGAGGAGCAGCGCAGTGCGCAGGGCCCTCCTCCCTCTGCGTGGGCAGGGGCTGTGTCTGTTCCCACCTTCGCCTCCCGCTGCTGAGCACACGGCAGATGTAAAGGGCGAGTGCAGGAGAGCTGGCTGGGTAAAATGGAATTCCTGTAGAGGAACAGGAAACACCCTGCCTGTGGCGGCAGGTGACAGCCGCGTCCCAGGGCTGGAGGGAAATGCGATGTCACTGTGTCACTCGATCAGGAGTGCAGTGCGTGACAGCCCCCCGCTGCCCCCGACTCTGGGAGCTGCCTGGTGACGCAGCGGGCACAGCCCCTTTCTGGTCCGGTGGTGGGGCTGCTCCTCCACCTCTCGCACCTGAACTTGCCCTGGCTCTTCTCTCCCTGGGCAGCCTGACCACCTCCTCCCCTTGCTGCTCTTCGCAGGTCATCCGCAAAGTCGTCCGGCAGATAGACGATGACATCCAGGAACACGAGGAGGTGATTGTCCGGGGCCCCTTGGAGGTGGACAGTAGTGTGCTGGAAACCGACCCCGATTTCACTGCAAAACTCGACAAGGTACTGAGGGGCCGTGGCCCTGGCAGCCACTCTTCCAGCGGCACCCGGAGCACTCGCCTGCACCCAGCCGGGTCGGCACCTGTCTCCTCCTCGGGGACAACACTGGGCACTTCCTTCTTCTCCCTGTCTTCCTCTCATCTCTCTGTGTGACCTGTGCTGCTTTCTGTCCCTGCTGCTGTCTCCAGGTGGAGCTAAGAGGCAGTGGCCTACAGCCGGACCTGCTAGAGGGCAGGAAGGGGGCTCAGATAGTGAAGCGGGCCAGCCTGAAACGGGGCAAGCAGTGATCTCACGCCTCTGTCCGTGGAGTAGCCTCTCGGGAGGTAACGGCAGCTTTCTCCTCCTTTCTGCATGGCTGCCCCATCCCACTGTATCCCCTCTCCCCGTCCCTGGCATGACACAGATGACCCACCCGATTCCTGCACCCATCCAGGGAACAGAGACGATCCCATCTGCCCTGCCTCTCAGGGATGTGTGAATGCACTGCGGTTTGGTTGGGTTTGGGTCCGTGTAGTTTAGTTTGATTTTCGTGTTGCGGGATAAAAGCAGGCCCTCGCGCATGGTAGGCAAGGGCTCTAACACCGAGCTGTACGCCCGGCCCTGTGCGATTTAGAAACAAGCAACGGTTTGATGAGTGCAAAGCCCTCCGACCATCTAAGTAGTCATGGAAGCCGAGCGGTGTGGCAGCAGAGGGTGGCGGCTGGAGCGCTGACCGAGTAGGAGGTTTCAGGAAGGGCTCCAAGGCTTGGGCGGGGCTGGCCTTTGAACTTGACCCCAACTGGAGTGCTGAACCGGCTCCCATGCCCTGCTCTTCTGTGAACCAGGCTGCCCCCTTGCTTTCTAGGAAGGATCTAAATTGACAGGCCCAGGGGCAGGCGGCACCCTCCAGAATGTCCGGAGGGGCTGGGGCTGGGCTGGGGTTGGTGCGCGAGCAGAGGGGCTGGGGTGGCGGCGGGCAGCGAGTGCTGCGGTGCTGGGGGCTTCGGCCAGCTCTGATCCCAGCCTCCCTGAGGGATCCTGTACTGAGCTGCCCCGAGGCCCTTCCTTGTGCCCCGCTCGGGGCAGCTCAGTACAGGATGCATCGGGGTGGGAGTCAGCAGGGAGCAAGACTGCGGCCTGGCACAGAACCCAGCAGGGTGGCGCCTTCCTGGGGCAGGGTCTGGCCCTGGGGCAGCAAGGGCACTGAATTTCCACATTCTGCAGAAAGCAGGCCCACTGCCTCTGAGCCGCCAGAAGTGCTGACTTGGGGCTTCCCAACATATCTCAGCACTTGGGCAAAAAAAGAGGCCTGGTGGATCCAGCCAGAGGATAAAATTAGATCTGACTCCTCAGCAGCTTAAGCAGGTCACCGAGTTAACCCCAGCACTGCCAGGTCCCTGAGGCTGTTGGTGTAGAAGGCTGTGATGAGCTGCCTTCCCGTCCCAGACATGACCCAGAGGTGCAAATAATTGCAGAAAGCAGAAAGGAGAGAAAAGCCCTCTTCTGCCTGATCTTTCTTGTAGCAGCAGTGGCTTTAACTTTGGGCTCCGATGGAGCCGAGGTTCTACCAGCATCCCTGATAGGCGGCCAGGCTGGGGCACGGAGGCCGCTCCAGAGCTGTTGAATTTGCTGCAGATGATCTGCAAAGAGGCCGAAAGCCACTGAGGGCGCCAGGGACCGGGCCCTGACTGGGTCGGGGACTCGGACAGGCTGGCTCCGGGCAGCACTGGGCCCTCGCCCAGCAAAAGGCAAAAGGGATGCTCGTGGTGGGGACGGTGCTGAGGGGCACAGCAGCACTGCCTGGCTCCCGCCGAGGTCCTGAGGACCCAAGGGCAGCCTGAATGCTGAGCCCTCGCGGCCAGAGCCGAGGCCGCAGAGAAGACATCGGGGGCTGCAGGCCGATGCCTCCTGCTTCCCGCCACCAGCTTGCAGGCAGGGGTAGTCGGTGGGTCCTCACTTGCAGCTCTGCCCGCTTGCTGACGTTTATCCATAACCCAAAGCCAGCGCTCAGCAGTGGGCCTGCTGCGAGCAGGGGCTGAGCAAGGCGGCGCCCTGCGCAGCTTCGGCCCTCGCGCTGTGGACACGCGTCCCTGGCTGTCTGGAACCTCGTTTTGTGTGTTCCCATGTCTTTCCCTGGTGGTCTTGCCACTGAAAAGGATCCCCTTCCAGAAGGGACCGCGCGGCCCTGGCGGGTGAGTGGCAGTGCTGCGGTGTGAGGACGATGTTGATGACGTTAACCGAAGCACGTAAGAAAGGTTCCGTGTTCAGGGATGACAAGGCTAAGGGGAGCCTAGACTCGCATTCCCCACGGGGCAGTGGGTCGGCGTCCTCTGATTCAATCCGCACACCCAGAGGAGCAGGGCTGCCGTGGAGGATGACGCCAGCTGTACTTGTTTCAGAGAGTGAAAGCTGGGACTCGGGTGGAGATTCCAGGCCTGGCTCCTCCTATTTCCAGGAGGCGAGACCTTAAACAGGTCACTGAATGCCCGAGTGTCAGATTCCTCAGGGGAGGCGAAACGGCACCTTCCCACTGCGAGAAGAACGCTTCCAGGGGGGTAGCGTGGTGGTAGAGTGCATGTTTAGCACGCGTGAGGCCCTGGGTTCAGTCACCGGCATTAGAAAACAGTTTTACGAGTAACCGCGAGTGCTGCTATAAAGAGAAAATAAGACCACACGCAGTCCGATCTCAGTCAGTGGCAGGTTTATCTGCAGTGGTGCTCAGGGCAGGTTGATCGACCTTCCCAGCCTCAGGTCCTTTATCCACAAAGTGGCAGCAAGGCCAGTATTTTCCTGGCAGGATGGCTACAGGGATCGATAAGTTCGTGTTTGTGAAAGGGCTTCATGAACTGTCAGCTTCCATGGGTGCCATCCACATCCCTTAGGACAGGCACTGGGGAGTCCTGTTGATATGTAGATTCCCAGGTGGGGTGCGGCCCAGGGGCAGAGGGCCTGCCTTGCGAGAGTGAGACCCTGGACTCCTTCTGCAGCATGGAAGGAGGAAGCTGGATGACTGGTCTCGGCCATGGCAGGCTGGCTTCCTTGGGCACGGTTCTGCCTGACAGGCCCGCCAGAGAGCTGCAGGTGGGAAAGGCCGCTGTCTTTCTTTGTTCGCCTCTTTAAGGGACACTTCCCTTTCGGTGTGGCTGTAAGACTGGCATTAGCTTTGAATACTTTGATAAGTTTAAAATTACGCAGTAGTCTGGATGGGAGGGGCGTGGAGCGAGGCACGTTCTGCTGTCTGGAGCTGGAGTCTGCCCTCAGGCCCAGCGCCGTGAGGACATCAGCGTGGAGGGCTGGAGGAGGGGGGCACAGCGTGGGCACAGGGTGGGAGCGGAGGCCGGCACCGCCGAGAGAGAAGATGACGGGAGACCCTGGCAGGCGCACCCCGGAGAGGAAGGGGTGAGCCCTTTCTGAGAGCCAGAGGTGTGGGTCCACGTCACCGCCTGCGCCGCACCGTTCTGCTCCCAAGTCCGTTTCCCCGACACAGTGGGCCGCTGACCACGATAACCTCTGAGACGTGAACTCTAGCCCTGCCTGAAATGGGGTTTGCCAAGCTGCGGGGCTCACTCGGCCCTCGAGGACGTGCTTGGCCCTGGCCCGGGCCCTGCGGTCCAGCCAGGGAAATAACGCCGATGCCCACGCAAGAAAGGGAAACAAAGGCAGTAGCATTGCCAGAGAGCACAGTAATAGCTCACATGCCAAGTGGCCCAGGTCCTAACCACGGCACAGATCTGTCAGGTCCCGACATCACCGCGGTCTGACGGGGAGGGCCTCCCGCGGCCCTCACTCACGGTGGGGACACTGAGTCAGTTCACAGCAGGTAAGCAGCTTGAGGCAGCCAGTATTGACAGGCGCAGGATTCGAACTTGGGCCATCGGGCTTCAGAGTCCTTGAGGTCTCAACAAAAAAGGTGGTGGCAGGCAGGGACTGCTGAGAGGAAAGGAAGCCCCTGAGGGGCAGGCAGGACTCAGCGGGAGGACAGTGGGTAACAGCCTTCCAGGAGGACGGAGACCACAGGCAGACAGCGGGGGCTGCAGGGTTCAGAAGGTGACCCCTCAAGGGGACAGCATCAAGCCACAGCAGCAGAGTGCCTGGTTTAGGAGCACCCCCAGTCCCTGGAGCTCTTCATGGCCAGGCCCCGAGACTCCAGACAGCTCTGGGCCTGGGACTGCACTGCTCCCTCAGAATGACTTACTGCCTTCCGGTGTCACTTCCGGCCCCCCGCAAGGGGCTGTCTTCTTCCTCCTCTTCCGTGTCCCTAGAGCCCTGCAGACAGCATCTTGAGAGCCTGGCCTTGAAAACACGGAGCTTTCACGCCAGCTGGGAGGATGAGGCCCCGGGGCAGCAGAGGGCCTTGCTGTGAATCCCAGCCTAGGATCTGCCTGGTCACCCCCGTCTCTGCAGAGAGGCTCCTCCCGGGGCCTGAGTGCTGGAGGCCAGAGTCCTGTCTGTCCGCCTCTCAGTCCCCAGCACAAGTGCAGAGCGGACCTGAGTCCTCGCTGGCCAGACTGGGCTGAGCGTGTGCAGACCACCCTGCCTGGCCGGGCCTGGCCTTATCGGGCGGCCGGGCTCATGGATGGCTCTCGCCTACGAAGGGCTCCAGCGGCCTTCGGCCTGGCCTTGGGGTGCCCTACTCAGGTTTCCAGGGCGGCGGCCTCTGGGCAGGGCACAGGGATGGTCAGCCTACAGCAGGGCACCCCCACTGCCGCCCCTGCTGGGGGCCCCCCTGAGCAGCCAGCACCAAACTCCGCACTTGGGGGTTTTGCTGGGTGCTGCACCTTTGAGTCCTAAGTGACTCTTTCTTTGTGTCCCCCAGGATCACACCTCGACCCCCAACCCCTGACTCCATACACTCTGCCACGCACGCAGGAGGAGCTGGACCGGAGGGCAACCGCGCGGCCATGTTCCTCTGGGCTCCGGCACGACCTCTGTGGGGGCTCCTGTAGTCTCCTACCGCATGAACGGCTGGCTGCAGACTCCGCATGACCTACAGGCTGCAGTCCTGCCGAGAGACCGGCCTCTGGGACTCCGCTGCAGCGGGAGAAGAGGGGAGGGGCGGGGCAGGCAAGGGAGAGGGCGCCAACGCAAAGGGCTCTTTCGTGGCTGGGGATGGTGTGGGGTTTTTTTTATTGTTTTGATTTTTGACTTCGTACAGGGTACTTTTTTTCCACTTCATCTGTAAGAAATCTATGTGGGCTTCCTGGAAAGAAAAAAAAACAAACTAGGCACAAAATCAGGTTAGCACCTCGATCCTGTGTCCATCAGCCGCGGCTGCCCACACTCACCTCCGTTCGCCGCCACCCCCGCTGCCCCAGGGACAGCCCCGAGCTCACCGTGCGGACTCCGCTGTGGATAAACTGTGAGGCTTTTTATTCTCTCTCTCTCTCTCTCTCTGCCAGTTTCAGTATCAATCATCTTCCAATGGGAAAGCATCACCCTGAGCTTGCACTGGGTTCCCCGGCCTTAGGGATTTAAAGATCAGAGGCCCCCAGGCCGAGCTGAGGGCTCAGGAGGAGCCGGGGAGCGAGCGGAGAGGTCAGCGGAGACGGGCGGGTGGCTGCCAGGACCGCACCAGCATGACCATAGAGCAGAGGTTTTCTAGATCTTCAAGCACTTCTATCATAGTCTGTGTCCAAAGTGTAAACTGTACAGTAATCAGCCTTGTGTATAAGAAAAACAATAAATACTATGCAAACCACTAGCAACACTTAGCAGTATGTGCGAGGCACTAGCAGCTGGCTCCCAGGCCCTCGGCCTGCGGGGAGGAGCGCAGGCTCCCCTCAGTGAAAGCGCAGGACAGGGCTAGTGACGCGGCCGCAGCCCCCAGGCCTCCCGGAGCCACCTTGGTGCTCGAAGTCCAGGCGGCCCGCAGGTTGGCGGAGGGCGCGCGGCGCTCAGCCCTCGGCCGCCGTGGAGGACGCGGGCGCGGGGCGGGGGCCCGGGCAGAGCCTTAACGCCCTGGCGCCGCCGGCGAGGGAGCCCCAATCAGCACAATGCGGCCCGCCCGAAGGGCCCCCGGGCTCTTCCCGCGCTGGCTCCCGGCTGCTCCGGAGGCGTCCTCGGGACACCCCGAACTTCCAAATAGCACAGCCGCCTCCGCGCCCGCCGGGGCCAAGCCTGGGGCGCAGCCCCATCCCGAGCGGCGCCTCCCAGCCAGAGGCGTCCCGGCCCCCCGGGCGGGGCCGGCTTCTGCTTCGCGGGAGGGAGAGAGGAGGAGGAAGGGCGCCCCCGAAGAGGAAGTTCCGGCTCGGCCCGAGTTCGCGCTGGCTGCCCCGGCGGCCGCAGCCTCGCGGGCTCCCGCGCAGTGCACAGCCCGAGCGCGCGGACCCGGAGGCGCCCAGGTCCGGCCGCAGCGCGGCGTCGGGGAGCAGCGGCGCCTCCGGCCGACGGCAGCAGAGCCTGCACCTTCCTCTCCCGGCCGCCGCCCTCCGGGCGCCCGCGGCTCAGGCCCGCGGCTCAGCCCGCTTTGGCTCCTTCTGCCCCGCCTGGCTTGGCTGCTTGCCGCGCTCCGCGTAGGGGAGGACTTTGGGGTCCCACTCAACGTCTAGAGAATGCTGCAGTCTGCACCGTAGACGCTTTTTAGAAGTTTTGAAATGACCTTGATTTTTTAAATGTTATGAAAAATGAATCGTTTCTGGACTCCCCCACCCGCTCGTCCCCCACCCCGATGTATAGACCATCGTCCCCAGCTGAACAAATGTCACCTTAATAAAGAAACCGACTCATGGCACCGCGTCTCTCCTTGCCCGCGAATTTGGGGCCCAGGACAGGGGTCGGGGGTCGGGGGTGGGGGGCGGGCACAGGAGTGCGACCAGGGCTGGGGCCCGGGGGGACCGTGGACCTCCACAGGGCTCTGCTGCAGCCCACGACCAGGACGGTGGGGCGGTGCACACTGCAGCCCTGGGCCGCCCGGCCCCTCGCTCGCTGGGCACCTGCTGCCTCGTCTCCAGCTGCCCCATCCGGGAAAGCACTGTACCAGGGGCCACTCCCTGGTTCCCAGCCTCGAAACGAAGCAGAATCAAATCGTATGTCACAGTTTCTTCCTCTGAAGTCCCTGTCCTTAGGGAGTGCCCAAGTAGCAGTTCCCAAGTCCCCAGGGCCGGTTTCGCCCAGGACCCAGTCACCAGAGGGTCAGGCAGTGACCACGCACTGTCTGTGGACCGGAGGTCACAAAGGCACTTCCGCAGGCCGCCCGGGGGGCGGGAGCATAGCAATCAGCCAAGTTCCCAAATGCTTGCCGGGAGCCAAGTTAGACGCATAAGAAAAGTTTTCTTGGCTTTAATTTGAAAAATTAGAACGATGAAATGTCATCTGTACACTTTCTGGCAGGTCTTCCTCAAGTTACCTGAAATCATCTGTGCCACAGAAGGGGGACTCAGAGTCAAGCTCTGCAGGAGACGGGGCTCCCCGACCCTGGGCCCCCCTTTCCGGGCCGCCTCCACAGGAAACGGCGGGAAGGGCCTCTGAGCCCCACTACCAAACCCAGAGCCGGGTTGGTGAGGTCCCTGCAGAAGCCGTGGCCCGGGCAGGACGGCTCTGGGCCATCGGACAGAGGCAGGGCAGTCACAGTTGTGTATGTTCAGGCAGGTGGCACACCTGCTTCTGTTTTAGGAAAGAATGCTGGGCACAAAGCAGAAATCATACAAGTCCCTAGAAAGCAGGCTAATTCCCCTGTACCTCAGTTTCCCTGACGGTGAAATGAGAAGTTGCCCCAGTGGCGCCCTGCATGTCGTAGAAGTTCGCTGAAGCAGCGTGTGGGTACTCGGAGACTCATCCCTCTTCCGGGCACCAGCCCCTGCCAGGTGCCCAGCAGCAGGGCTCGGCCACCGCAGCAGGGGCCGCTCGGCACCAGAGATTTCACGCAGGCACCAAGCCCGACCGCACGTGGCCGCCGCCCGAGCAGAGACCCGGATGCGGAAGCTAGTCCAGCGAAACGGTCAGGGGAGGCGCCCTCTCCAGAGCCGCCCTCTGCCCACGCTGACCAGTCTGCCCGGCAGGCTCCTCCCGGGCTCCACAGGCAGGCAGCGACACTCACCCCACTTACCCTTTCTAGGTGCTGGGGAGGGCAGAGGAGGGGAGCGAAGCAGGCTCGGACCTCAGCCGCGCAGCGCAGGGCTGGGGCAGCTCAGCACGGGACCCCAAGCCTGGCCTGCTGGCCGCGGGGGACCTCAGACACAGGCTTCTCTTAGGGGCCTCTGGCAATGAACAGAGCTTCTAGAGCTCATTGTCTCTTCTTTCCCTGCGTCTTACACACACACACACACACACACACACACACACACACACGTGCGCGCGCGCGCCGGCTGATTTTACAGTCAATCTCTCAAAGTGCAATTTGTCTAGGAAAAACCAATGTGAGGCCCGTGAGGGCTCCAGCCAATGGGGGCACGGCTCGCCCAGCTCAGCCAGTCCCGGCTCTGTATTCTAATGGGCCGTATCTTTATCAGGGAAGTGTCCCTTCCCTGAACTTCAACTTCTTATGGAGGGTCCCCCGACTCAGAGGCAGAGGAGGGGGCCGTGCTGACTCGGGCAGCACCCTGGCTGGAGAGGCCAGGTGGGAGGGACGGGGTGCTGGGAGCCACCAGCCGGCAGCACCTGCCTGAGGGTGGCTGACGAGGGTGCCCAGTGACCGGATGCACTAGGTGCAGGTCCCTCGGGGGCTCAGGCGGCTTCTGCAAACCTGCCATGACACTCGGGACCAGAGCCTGGGGGCTCGGGCTTTAGGGGCCTGGATTGGGCTTCTTGCTTCCGCTGCCTGACCTGGAGATCATGGAGTCCAACCTGCAGGGGAACTTCCTGCTGCACAACACGCCGCTGGCCCAGTTCTCGGAGATGAAGGCTCCCGTGTGCCAGTACTCCGTGCAGAACTCCTTCTACAAGCTCAGCCCCCCGGGGCTGGGCCCCCAGCTGGCCGCCGGGACCCCCCACGGGATCACAGACATCCTGAGCAGGCCCGTGGCCACGCCGAACAGCAGCCTCCTCTCTAGCTACCCCCACGTGGCCAGCTTTGGTGGCCTGGGCTCCCAGGGGGTCTACTATGGCGCCCAGGTGGGGAATTTTCCCAAAGCTGGAAGCGAATACCCCACGCGGACCCGGAACTGCTGGGCAGACACGGGCCAGGACTGGCGCGGTGGGCGGCAGTGCGGTGACGGTGAGTACAGGGCCAGCCCTTCAGCCCTCCTGCACGGGGGCTGCCTCCCCCAGACGGCCTAGACTGCCCGGCTGGCCCCACCCTCTCCTGTCCCACCCAGTAGTGCTTGGCACAGCTGTCTGCCCCTGCCCCAGCCCACCTGACCCCCTCAGCACCCTCCTGGGTACCCAAGAAGACCACACAGCCCACCCACGCTGTGTGGCGTCCAACTGTGGCCCCTCCCTGCCTATGCCCAGAGCCCGTGCCACCTGTAAAGGTGACAGTTGCCACAGCGTCACCTTCCCAAAGAGCCTGCTCACACCTGGCATCATCTGGAGCCCACTGAGGCCCCTCGGGGGAAAGGGTCCACTTCCACCCTCTGTGGGGCTCCCAGCAGCTGAGCCGGGCGAGGCTTGGGAACCCCTCGCCCCACTCACAGAACTGGTCCAGGGGCCCAGGGCGAGTTGGGGAGAGGAGGGGGACAGGGACGTGCACAGGCAGCGAGACCCCCTGGGAGGCAGAGGGGAGTGACAGTGGCTTCCGGAACCATCGCTGTGCCGCCACAGCCCTCCCTAGATCTGGCAGGGACAGAAGCTCCCCCTGCAATAGGGGCTGGAAGCCAACCCCAGAAGCATCTGTCCCCGGACCTGCTGTGGGCCAGACACACTGGAGACTGCCTCACAGGCTAGGTTTGGGGGTGCTGCAAGCCTCCAGCTGTCTCGTTACCTCACTTCCACCTGCCACAGCCCCATACCCTCTGTACCCTCTCCTCATCAATGCTGAGTACACACGTGCACACACACATGCACACACGTGCACACACACATGCACACGCACACGCGCACACATACATGCATGCACACACACGTGCACACACACTCAACAATGGCTGAGACAGTGGTGAATTAAGGGCGAGGACAGAAGACAGCGCTCTCTCAGGTTTCTTCCTCTTTTTGTGCCTCAGTCTCCCCACCTGTCACGAGAGGAGATGGGATGCAGGTTGCCAGATGTGGGGATTCTGCTTCTTCTGAGCCCCACTGTCCCACGTCCTTCCTGACAGGTTGCCCTGGCTGGGGTTCAGGTCAGGCCCCCACGTCCTCGTGGCCATGCAACAGGGAAGTGGGCCCTAGGACTGGAGGCTCCTTCTTGTTTTCCAAGAAACATCGGAAACTGGGGTCCAGGATGAGGGAAGCAGGAGGAACCCAGGCTCCCGGGCCGTGGTTGTGGACCGAAGGTGCCAATCTCTGTCTTGGTGGCATGAAGGAACGGCCTTGTCTCAGGGCCTTGCGACAGAGAGGAAGTTTCTGTTGTCCCTGGGGGAAGAACAGCAGTGAGCAGTGAGAACGTTAGAAAGGCAGGAGCCTAGGTAGCTGAAGGCTGGGGCAGCTGCCCTCTGGGGCCCCTGAGGTCACGGTCACTGTTATCTGTGCCCTGTGGCATCCTGCAGGCAGCGCTCGGCACCCCATCCTTGCTCGTCTGCTAACCCACTGCCCTCTCACCCGCCAGCCCCAGACGCTCTGGGTGACAGCGTGCACAAGAAGAAGCACACACGGCCCACCTTCACGGGCCACCAGATCTTCGCCCTGGAGAAGACTTTTGAGCAGACCAAGTACCTGGCTGGCCCCGAGCGGGCAAGGCTGGCGTACTCGCTGGGCATGACTGAGTCGCAGGTCAAGGTGAGTGTACGAGAGAAGGTGTCTGCCTTGCGGAGGAGCCCCTGACAGGCAGGGCACGGGGAGGCCACTCCCAGCTCCTGGAGCTGTGGTTCGCCAACCTGCGCTTCCTCCACCTCCACCATCTCTGCCAGGGCTCCCTGCACCAGCGGCAGCATCTTTGCCAGATTAGAACTGGATGCCACTCGACCCACCTGCCAGAAAAGAAACTGGCCTCAGTTTACCAATTTTTAAAAGGACCATGACACCTCCCTTCCGCTCACCCTACCTGAAGGGCGGAGGGGTAGGCATCAGACACAGGTAGCCAGTGGCCCCAGGGAGGCTGAGGAGGGTGCACATGTTCTCGCTGCTTGATGCTAGACTGTCCCAGAGACACCAGCGAAGGAAGCCGGAAGCCACCGGGGCTTCCAGCTCAGGGCCAGGCCACAGGTTTCTGGGCAGATCCGGGGCAGGTTGGGACCCAGGTCCGCGCTTTGCTCCCGGCCAGATCCCCAGGTGTGTTGACCGACGCACAGGAAACAGCACGGCCCCACTTGCGCCTTTTTCTCTCTGGGTATCTGCAGGCTTCAGCACTTTCAAGCAACGTGCATGTTTTTAGGAGGAACTCACGAAGTTCAGTAAGGGGCTAGGAAGCTGAAGCAGAGACGCGGCTGTTTTGTTCAGTGTACTTTTTCAGTCCTGAGAGTGCAAGGCAGGGCGTCTTGCGTGCTAGGCAAGCGTGGTCCCTGAGCCGCATCGCTGCACGGAGGACTTCCCCGCACCCACGGCTGTGTGGCAGCACCTGGCCTAAACCCCGCACTCCCCCCAGCGGTCTTTCGACGTCTGTCTTCCAACCAGGGGCCCCAAATGGCAAAGGAGATTGCAGCCAAGCTGAATGGGCTGCGGTGCCCCAGCGATGTGACCCTTGCAGTCCCGCTCCCCACGAAGCCCCTGAGGTCCCCGCGGGAGCAGGCGCCAACCCCTCCGGGCCGCTGTGCCGCGCCTTGCGCGGTGACCGCGGCCCCTCTCGCCCCAGGTGTGGTTCCAGAACCGCAGGACCAAATGGCGCAAGAAGAGCGCCCTGGAGCCCTCCTCCTCCACCCCTCGGGCCCCGGGGGGCGCAGGCGTGGGCGGGGACCGCGCGCCCTCGGAGAACGAGGACGACGAGTACAACAAACCCCTGGACCCCGACTCGGACGACGAGAAGATCCGGCTGCTGCTCCGCAAGCACCGCGCCGCCTTCTCCGTACTCGGCCTGGGCGCGCACAGCGCGTGAGGCTCGGTCCGCCGGCGCCTCCGCTCCCGCGCGCCTGGGGGACGAGGCTGAGACGGGGCCACGGGAGGAGAGGGGTGCGGGAGAGGGGTGAGCACGCACGCTCCTCCGGGCGGGGCTGGCGCGCGCCCGGGTGCAGGAGGCAAAGGCCACGGGCTCTGCACCGGAGGCGGAGCTGCGCCCAGGCGGCTGCTGAGATCCCGGGTGGGGGCTGCGGCTGGGAGCCAGGGGACGGGGCAGGGGCGCTCCTCCCTCCGCCCATAACCCGGGCTGCAGGCATCCGCCTCCTGCGAAGGACGTGGGTCCAGCCCTGACCCAGGCTGAGGGTCCCGAGCCGCGGGGGTCTTCCTCCCCGCCGACCGCCTTGCCCTCCTGGCTGGACAGGGGAGGGTGCGCGGCTGCGCTGAGAAAGCAGAGAGTCCCAGAGCGACCCCCGCCCGAGAGCCACTGGGCTTCCCGCTGCCCGGCGGTAGAGTGCCCTGCGGGGAGGCTGGCTGCGAGGAGCCCCTAGCCGCCCAGCCTCGCCTGCTGGAGCACCCAGACGGGAGAGCGGCGGGGAGGCCGGACAGACGGCCGCGTCTCCTTTCCCGGGGGCACCTGCTGGCCTGGGCCGGAGCTGCCGGCGCTGCGCTGTCCTCTTCTACACCCCAGGGGTCCAGAGCTACTGGCAGGTGGGAGGGCTGGGCTGGGGAGATGCGTGGGGCCGGCCACGCAGGAGTGCCCCCCAAAGGGGTCAGCCCATCCTCCCTGGCTTTAAAAATACAATGAGCAAAAATAAAAGTCCAGAAACCTGGCCGTGGCTCCCGTGTTTCTGTGGAAGGAAGAAGCCGCAGCTCGCAGTGGAGGTGCCCAGGGATGCCAGCCGTGGGTGGGGGCGCCCCGAGGCCCTGTCACTGACCAGCACAGGACCAGGCCGACCTTCCTCCACTGGGGTGTGCTGGCCACGAGGGCTGAGACAAATGCAAGGTGTCCTTGACCTCCAGGAGTTCTCGACCTGGGGGAAATCGTCCGTAGGCCACTCGGGTGCCTGAAGAAGACTGGGGTGGGGGTGGAGGCACTGGCACGGCTTGGACCCCCGCCGGCTCCTCCCGGGGGCCCGGCCTGGGCTGTGCCCACCGACTCCACCGAAAACCTAGGCGGTCCGTGTGCTTTTCAGTGCATGGGTGTTGTGGTCCCAGCTGGACGAACCCCGGAGCCTCCCACACTTACAGGCGGGGCTTTTGGAAGTGACCGGGCAGTGTGTGGGGCAGTGCAGCTGACTTGCTGTTAGGGGGCTCACAAGGTCCTGAGCCAGGCTGCAGGA
This sequence comes from Dasyprocta punctata, assembly GCA_004363535.1. Lineage (NCBI taxonomy): Eukaryota > Metazoa > Chordata > Mammalia > Rodentia > Dasyproctidae > Dasyprocta > Dasyprocta punctata. Next base: position 167,984 of record RJWM01000275.1, read on the forward strand.
GGAGAAGCCCTCCCTGAGCGGTTTCCAGGCGTGCTCGACTCCGACCCTGGCAGCCCCCTGGGGGTTACCCGCTCTTTTGACCCTTCGGCTGCAGGGTCCAGGGAGTGTGAGCAGGCTCCCCCAGGGCCCTGCGCCTGCCGCCTCCCATCTTGAGGGCTCCCAGGCAGGCATATCCGGGACGGGGAACAGCAGCAGCCTCTTAGAGGGGGAAGGACCCCCTCGCCACAAGCCGCTAACCCCTCCCTGCCAAGTCCCTCCGGCTCAGCAGGCGGCCGCCCTCCTCCTGAGGAGCGGGTGCAGGGTGGCACTCTTTCTACCCTCTGTGCCCAGCAGGGCCACTCGGAGCCCGGTGGGGAGCTGCCCTGCCCCTGACTGGGCTGTCTGCAGGGCGACCGCAGTGGGCACGGCGGGTGGGCAGTCAGCCAGAGAATTCACAGAGACTCAGCACAGGCACAGAGGGGAGATTGGGTGGGCCCGGGAGCCCCGAACCTACACAGCTGCCTGATGCCCAGGAGGCCTCGGACCTAATTCAGGTGCAACGTCACCTGAATGGAAGAAGGTGCTGGCGGCGTTTTAAAAATGTGCCTGTTTGCTTTTATTTTTAAGCATGTTACACTTTTTTTTTTTTTTTTTTTTATGGCACCGGGGATCCAGCTCACAACCTCATACCTGCCAGATGGCACTTAAGCCACTGAGCCAAACTCCTGGCCCTAGATTTTTGAGGCAGGGTTGCACTATGTAGCTCAGGCTCATGTTATAGCCCAAGCCGGCCTCGAACTCACAATGCTCCTCCTACCTCAGCCCCCTGAGTGCTCTGATTAAAGGCGTGCATGTGACACTCTTAACTACAGCTACAATTCTTGCGTGTCTGATGCAGGTTGTTTGGAGTTAGTGTTAAGTCAGAGTGACAGGGAGGAGGACGGCGTGTGTAATCCCTCAGAAAGAGCTGAGATGGCCTCTGGAGACACGCAGAGCTCACGAGTGACGGCACACGCGGGGGCCATGTGTGATGCGCACTTGCCTTTCACCACCGGCAGCACCTTGCTCCGGAGCGAGCCCGTATTTCAAGCCCTGCACGATGGCAGCAGGGAAGGATTTTATCCATAATTCGACGGGAGGAGTTCTAGTCCCGACAGATGGGAAACTGTGCCCGTGAGCATAGAGAGGTTACTCAGGGACAGTATGAGCTACAGTGTGCCACGGGCGCCACTTTCAGCTCTGTTAAAGGGGCACGAAAAATGGCAAGGACGTCAGGCCCCATCCTCGCAGGCATCCGACGCGCACCTCCCACAGCGCCGTGGGCGTCGGTGGCCAGGCCGCTCCTCCCGTTGCTGAGAGATGAAGGGCCGACAAGCCACAGTTGGAAACGCCCTCAGTCCTGCCAGTACTGGACTGGGCTGCCCACAGCGTGAGAGCGTAACTCCCCGTCTCCCCCGCCAGGACCCCCTCCTCACAGCGAGAGGAGCCCGGCCAGAGCCTCGCCTGTCAATCACGCCGTCCCCACTGGGCGCCCGGCTGGCTTACCAGTCTTCCTGCGTGGTGAGAAAACAAGAGAAGACATCCCAGGGCCTTCAGTGAAGGATCCGGCTGCTGCCCACTCCGATTCCGGCCAGGAGGAGTCAGCGATGGTCTAGTGCTTTTCTCCATTATCCCCGGGGCGGGGGGGCGTTCACTCCAGGTCGGAGGCAGGACTTTCAGCACTTCTGGTGGTGAAGGCTGTCTGGGAGTTGTGCCACTTGTGCCAAGCATGAAGCGTGCGGGGCTCGCGTGGGAGTGTTACCCTGAGCCTTACGCCAGCTTTTACGTCTCTTGTCAAAGTGCAACGTCAGCTTTCCCTGCCATCATTACTTCGCTGCATCACCCAAACAACAAGCTGCACTCGAGGTTCCCGAAGCCAAAGTGGCAGCGAAGGGAAGAGCGATTTGGGAGGCTCGAGTGCACACATACGAGGGCGTTACACCCAACAGACTTGTGCACACATACGAGGGCGTTACACCCAACAGACTTGTTAAAGGAGAATCGACAGCAACCTTAATAAGGTAGCTGGAAAGATGTAAACCGCAGTGAGCGTACGCAGAAGACTCAGTTCCACCAGGCAAAACCTTCGCCAACAAAGAGCTGGAAACGCCCCTCGGGTCTGGGAGGAGCTGGCACATCCAGGCTGCATTTGCTTAGCTGGAGACAAGGGAGCTGGGCTCAGCCCAGCACCTTGAAACACGCCCAGTTCGGCCATGAGACTGCTGAAAGTTGATTGCAAAGACTAGGGAAACCTAAGTTCTTTTGAAGCTGTATTGCTTCAGTTTTCACCGAGGTGTGTGTACATAGACTGAGGATGAGCAGCGTGTCTGCGACGCATGTGCCAGTGCTCTGAAGACAGCTGCTATCCTGAATGGTTTTGACTGCCACCAATACTCAGTTTGGGGAGCAAATCTTCTTGTCCCTTCAAGAGCCAAGGATCAACCCTGCAGCCTGTTCCTGCTTCGCCTGCATGCTCTCAAGCCTCAGCTCCTCTCATGGTGGGACACCCAGTGCCACTGGTCCCCTTCAGGGTACTGTTCTTGTTGCTGACCTCCCGCCAGGAGGGAACTGTGAACACCAGGCAGACAGCGCTCCACACACATCCAGCACGATGGCCTAGAGCTGCCCCAAGCTACAGAACTAATCAACTACCCCAGAGCCAGGATGGAACCCAGCCAGGCTGCCGAAAGGCCTCGTAAGACCATCGCTACGAGACAGATATGCCCTGTGAGAAGGGCAGAGGGGGCCCAGATTCATCCGACACAGACTCCCTGTGGCACCGGGACAGCCTGACGGCTTCCTCCCTTGGGAGAGAGCGCCTACAGCAGAGCGGAACCTGGACCAGCAATCTAAAGCCCGTCTGTGGGCCCCCTGAGGAGCACAGAGATGCTGTGTGCTAAAATAAAAGCAGTGCTGTGTTGGGTAGTTGGCGTAATGATGGCAAGGACAGCTGACCTCGAACTCCATCAGTAGATGAAATTCAGTGTAAAACGCCAAAGTACATGACAGAGTGTGTTATGGGGACACTCCGAGGGAATACTCCATCTCCCCTTCAGAACTGGGGGACACGGTTGTAGAGGTTGATGCATTATTGTAGCCAATAACCTCCTGAACTTGCTCTGGGATCCCTCTTTGGATGTGAGCCACAGCCAGCTTCGCTGGACCGACACGTTTCTTTCCACAGGCCGCACTCCTTGCAAACCTTCTGCAACTCACTTAACCTTCTGGTTTTGAGGGCAAAATATTACCGTACAAAAATTTTTTCTTATCTAAAAACATTCTCTCTTATATCTATCTTTCTTTATGTCTCACACATTTCCTTCTTGAAATCTACACTCTGAAACAATCTCACAAAATTATAGTCTAGACAAAATCACTTTCCCGCCAACAAAATAGCATGTTATACCTTCCTATAACTTTCTCATCAAAATAAAACCCAATTTCCCTGTACACCTACTTACACATGCGTGTTAATCAGAATTTTTAATGCGGGGGCAAAGTCCCAAACAGTATTTCTAGACACCAACACTTTATGATTTGAATATTCCCCATGGTGGGCAAGGGTTACAGTGGGGCCTGCCCCAGGGACGTGACAGGGAGCCTGATACTGCCATAGATGGCTCTGTCATCCACTGATGCCCTTCTGCCTTGAAGACAGCTTGCCCCTAATGAAGGCTGCTCAGGACAACTTTGGTGGCAGCAGCCACTGCTCTCAGACAGGTCACCCCACTGCCACTGTGTCTAAACACTTGGAGAAATAGGGCACTAGCCAGGGCCCATCTTCTAGTCTCTGGACAAGGACTCTTGCAGTCACCCTACATGCCTCAGAGTGATAAAGAGCGACAAGAACACTCCTTATCAGGCAAATTCCCACCCCTAGACGCCATCCATTCTAGGAAAGGCCCCTCCCATAGCCGCACTTGCTGGAGCTCAAGTATGGGGGGCACGGAGTGAGATTACAGAGGTTAGTGACCCATGTGGCCCACAAGCTCAGCAGACGAGTTTCTGTAGCAGGTGCTTAGTGTCCAAATGAAGCTTCCTGTTCTTTACCTGCTGCACAGCAGTTACCCAGGGCTCCTCCAGGACGAGGCAACACCTTCTGATCAGCCCTCTGGGGCCAGGGTCCACTCCCTCTTGGGGGTGCAGGGAGCTGAGTCACTGCGCAGTCAGCCATTCCTAAGCCAAGATGGGCGCCTTCCTTCCCAGTCACTCTCACCAGCACATTCGCTGCTGTCCCCCAGCCCTCACTGAGTAAAGCTCGAGGGTTTGCAAGTCACCCTGAGGAGACGGCTGAATTAAAGCAGCCCAAAGCTATTTCTTTTTCTCTACTCTCTTACCCTCCTTGCCTACTCTGCCTGGTCCCTGCTGTATAAACTTTGAAGGCCTCTACCACCCAAGGTCCGCAGGAGGGATTAGGGTCCCGCCTTGAGCTTTTGTAAAGTCTTCCTGGTATCTGGGCAGACTGCATTAGAAACCGTGTGGCCATTCAGGCCCTCCCTTTTGCCGACTCTGGCTTGGTGTTAGTTACACTTCAGAAGGCCTCTAACAAGGGATTTAAAATGCAAGATTCGCCTCCCTTCCTTGCATTACCTCTTTGATGCTCCTGTAATTGACAGGCTTAACCAGATACCTTCTGCTCCTTCTGGAATGCAAGCCACAGAACGCTCCCGTCTCAGTGGATCAGGTTTTCAGAATCCCGGGTAGGATCTGTATGGGCGCCTCGCACTCCCCAGGCCTCCCGACAGCGTGGTCTGCAGTGTTCGCTGCTGAGCCATTGCTGCTTCTGCAGCTTTTCCAACAAGCCGTTCTTTGTCATCAGAAGTAGAGCAATAGGTTAACACTGCAGTCACATTCCCCCAAATCAGAGCCAAAGTTATACTCAGCTCAAGTTCATCCATGAGTTTATCGGGATTCTCACTACCCAGTCTCTCTCTGCACGGCCATGTCTATCACTGAGAAGGGAGCACGCACTCTTGATAACTCCTCTGACACTTCCTACAGTGGGAACAGATCCCTCGAATAGGCTGGGATGCTAGTTTGTTTCCTGATCTCAGTCCCATTGGAAATGACACTAACAGGGTAGGGGGTAGTGGGGTAGAAGGGAAGAGGCCTTTGCTTGGGATGAGGAAGAAGAGGTGGCAGTTGGGGGAAGGTGCTGTCAGCTGGCTCAGTGACAGAGAAGGTGGTTCCACGTCAGCTGCCATAGGGCCCAAATGGGAAATGGGGGAGCACTGTTTGCCAGCAAGGTGCCAGCTGGAGGCAGGAGCTATAGGATATCTGTGCCGGGTTGCATGCACCCAGGGAATTTAGAAACCACTGCCATACAAACTGACGAGAGTTTCCAGGTCCAGGTTCCTGGTGTAAAAATCTGGAGGTCAAGAATTTCTCTTCCCTTTGGCAGAACAGATCTAGCTGGGGAATGGTATTATAATTCAGGAACCCATCTTCTGTCCAGTGTTCTGGGTCTCCAGTTTATACTGAGGTCAGACTGTTACCATCCTCTGTTTTCTTTAAACCAGCTCCTTAACTCTGCCCCAATTTGATCAAAGGCATCCTTGAGTCCTTTGTAATACTCTCTGCGGCTCCCATTGCCGTGGAAAAACCAGGACCAAATCCGAAGGGAGATACACAGGCACTGAGCAGTTGGAAGGCAAATCATGATGCTAGTGGACTGGGGGAAACTGAGCTCCAAATCATCAGCCCTGTCTTGGGGTTAAACAGACACTTATATGTTTTAAGCAGGAAGTACAAAAGGTTGTATTTTTGGTTTTGTCTTTTTGAGGGGGGTTTGGTTTTTTGTTTTTTGTTTTTTGTTTTTTTGTTTTTTGGTACTGGGGATCAAACTCACAACTCAGCGTCTGCCAGGCAGGTGCTTATGCTACTGAGCTAAATCCTCAGCCCTATTTTTTGAGACAGGGTCTCACTACACAGTTCAGGCTGGCCTTGTACTCACTTTGTAGCCCAAGTCAGTCTTGAACTCACAACAATCCTCCTGCCTCAGCCTCCAGAGTGCTGGGATTAAAGGCGTGCAACTCCACACCTGGTGATAGGAAGTTGTTTTATAATAGGTTACATAGGCTGGCTCATATGTGGGCAGGCAGACTTGTTCTGGGCTGCAGGGGGTTCTTAAATTCAGAGGCTTGGGTGAGCAGAAGAATCAATCATTGTCTTAGACTGAACCAGTCTGTCCTTGAAGCAAGTTAGCACAACAAGATTCACTTTCTAGCTGACTTATGTCTACCTAACAAGTTGGAGCTGGCACTGGACTCCCAAGGCTAGCAGAGTCTTACACAGGGTGGGCCTGCCTTTCCTGCTCTTAATATACTGTCAGGTTATAAGTTTTAAAACTTCCTTTACACCATGTTTGGTAGGACCTTTGCCAGATAGAGGGGTCGAATGCCAGTAACTCCTGAACTCCCTACCCTTTTGGCTACTACCTGGGGTAAGAAAGCTACAACAACTAAAAACAAAAAGGAAAAGCTTCATGCGTACATCCTCAATGCTCTCAGAAAGACAGCAGCATCAGGCAGACTCACAATAAAGACAATAACAACGGTCTAGACCACAGCAATGGGCAGCACACTAAATAAACCACATGACCAACGTTTTCCCAGACAAGCACACAATCCAAAGAGCAACCATCACAAACCCCTGCACAGACACAATAGCAGCACAGAGCAGACAACAGCGTAAGTCAAACAAACAAAGCCCAGGATCTGCAGCACGGGTTGGGATGTGCACCTCAGGGTATTGGGCTTTGTTGCTGAGGGGAGCGTTGTTTCTTTTCCTGGTGGAAACGCATTTTCTGGGCAGGGTTCTCAGTTCTTCAGATCACTTTGTTTGATTTATGCTACTTCGACCCTCAAAGAAGTGTTCCTTCATGGTTCAAAACGACTGATGTTTCCTTTGCTCAATTCTGACAGAAATCACAAATTGGTGAAGAGCAGCTCTACTATGGACTCTAGGATTTGAGTGCCAATGACCCTTATGCTGTAGCACTGGACCCCGATGCCACCAGTCAGGCCCACCAGTGCTGCTCTCTGGTGCTGATCTTTGTCAGCTGTTGGTCTCTGGAGCTCTTCAGAACCAGGAGCCCCTAGAGTTTATTGCTGTTCATAAAGTGACCAGTGTGTCCACACCACCTAGGATCTGAATTCTGAGTAGATTTACAGGAACTTCTGAGCCTACATTACATAAGAAATAGATTCACAGGACCGCTGGGGTCAGGCTTTATCTGGGCTGGACCTGCATTGCATGCACCCGAGGGAACCTTCCTAGGCCAACTTGAGAAGCCGTGAGAGACGCGTGACCTACACAGCAGCTGCAGGCCCGTGAGGGGTCCAGCTCTACCGCTCAGTTCAAATTCAAGCCCACTGCAGGCAAGGCCAACGTCTCCCAGAGGGGTGGGCAGCCCACAGGACAGCCCCAGTGGGCTTAGTGGCAGCTCAGTGGAATGTTAGGAGATGCCGCTGTCTGACCAGCAGCTGCCCTGTCTCTGTGAGAATCACTGGGCCAGCACCAAGGAATCTTCCGGAGGGCCACCTGTGTCCCTCACAGCTGACCGGGGTTTTGGAGGTTGGGGCTGCTAACAAAGGGCCTGGGCCCCGCCCTCATCTCTGCCGTGTTAGGCACGGAGGTGGCAGCAGTGTCTGGAGCAGCAGGAGCTGGCGAGGGGCGTGGCTGGCACCTGTGCTGTTCCCTCTGTCAGAGCAGCTGGCGTGACCACGAGTAACCAGGGGGACACTCGGGCAAGCCGGCCAGCTCATCCTGGGGGGCCGTGGGGTGCCTGATGGCCCCCTCCGGCCTGGCAGGAGGACACGAATGGGCAGGAGCTGCTCAGCCTCTGTGGCAGCCCCTCGACTTGCGCCCCTCGGTTGCCTTCTGCGGTGGCCTGCGGGCACGGGCCGAGCAGGGGCAGCTCAGCGCCACTGCACCAGTCACGCGCTGAGGTCTGTGCAGAAGACTGGATTTGGAGCCTGAGGGAGGAGAAGTGTCGAAGGTGAGACCGGGTCCGGGGCCTCACTCGGAACGCCTCACCTTCTGCAAGTGAGCGTGCGTGTGCATTTCTGTGTAGCAGGGGTCAGCACAGAGCTCTCTCCCTGGGTCCGTTACAAAGAAATCATAAGCCACAGGCCCCTATTTTTATTTCTGGACATGAAAGGTCTCCTTACTTATCCTGGGTTAAACAAACAAATAAACCCAGAGCCTTTTGGAAACTCGTCCTCCCTGAAACTCTTCCACATCACAAGGCCTCCTGGGGAAGGAGGGAGACACTGAGTCAGTCCTACGCTCCAGGTGACACGGCGTATCAACCGTAACAGCGTGGTCACATGAGAGCCGTCAGACCTGGCTCTGACCACAACTCTGTGTCTTTGGATGACTTATGGAACCCTGCAAAGAGCCTACTCACCTGGAAAGTGAAATAATTGTGCACAGCTTGCAGAGTCGATGGGATGGGATACGGGGTGTGTCCGGCCTTCAGAGACAGAAAGCGGGAGTTCTGTACCATTCCAAGGTGGCTGTGGAGCTGCTATGGTTTCAATGTCTACGTCCCTTGAAAAACTACGCTGAAAACAGACTCCCACAGGTGACGTACACCCAGGAGCTGAGGTCTGTGGGAGGTGACTGGCGACCTTGTAGAGGGCTGGCGGGTGGGTGGCAGGCTCAGCCCTCTTCTGCCCCGCCTCTTCTGCCATGTGTGGATGCAGCATTCAAGGAGCTGTCTTGGAGGAGAAACCAGGCTCTCACTGGACCCGCTGGACTTCCCAACCCAGAACTCTGAAGATGAAATTTCTATTATTTATAAATTACCGCATCTCGGGTGTCTGATTACAGCACACAAGTGGACTGACGACCTTCAGAGTTTGAATCACCACTTCCCCAGGTGGTGGCTGGCTCATTGTGACCAAGTCAGTCAATTTCTTTAAATCCAGTGTCCTCGTCTGTAAACTAAGGCTGGGAAACCAATTCTGGAAGATCACGAGAGTGACTGATGTCACACAGCAGGGAGCAGCGGGGTGGCCCGTGAATGATGGGCACCCATGCTCTCCGTCCTGGGCCACTTGACACGGCAGGGAGAGGCAGATCTGTTCTAAACTGGGACAGGTGGGTCAAAGTCACATCCACCCACCGTGGAAGTGTTAGCCGCTTCTGGGCAGAGTTGGTAGGACTCCCCGAGGACCAGTTCATCGTCTTGCAGGGCCCCTGAGACTGGACAGCAGGGCAGGGGTCCTCCCTGGCTCCCAGGCTGAATCAGCTTACAGAACTTTCCCTGGGGACAGAGCGGTGCCTCGGCAGCAGCTGCACTGTGCTATCTGGAGCAGTGACCCCTGGGGTGCATGTGATTACCTTCTGGCTGGCGCCTGCAGGCCTCTGGGCCTGCACACCCTGTTCCAGACCTCAGCACGTGCTGGCCGGGGCTGCACACACATCGCCAGGCCCCAGCTTGATCAGCGCCTGCTCTGTACCCAGATCCCACGGGCTTGTGTGCACTTGGCAGCGCGAGGTGTCATGCTGCTGTGTGCGAACAGCACCCTGCTTCTCAGAGGAGAGGGCCTGGCCCAAATCAGTGGCTCAGCAACAACGGCGACAAAATTTCCAGCCTGGGGCTGAAGCCAGAGCTCAGTGACGGACACTTGCTTTGCTTGGCATTTGAGAAGCCCTGGGTTCCATCCCCAGCACCGGAAAGAAATTGTTAGACAGCTCGGAATGGGTCTAGGCAGACTTCCAGATGCGGGGCACAGCCGCAACCCAGCTGTGTGCAGGGTAAGGGGGCTTTGGAGGGGTTCACTGCTCTCCCAAGGCCTGGGGTCACTGCAGAGGCAAGGTTAGACTCCAGGAGGCCAATCAGGGCACTAGGAGGCTGGGTGGTGGCCCCCAGTGGTGCTGAGCAAGGAGAAATTTCAGACGCACAAGCCCTCATGGAGGCCAGCGACCGGGCTGAACCCCAAACCTGCATCTGCACTCCGCGGACAGCACAGGGCCATACCGGGAGATTAAACTTCGCCCTTACCTTCTGCGTAGGACAGTTGGGAGAGCACAGTGTTTTAGAAGGATTTTCATCAGAAAATCATCTTGCTTTGAACCGCTCATTCCCTGGTGATGCTTGGATAAACAGAACGGTACCAGATGTCTACTGGCCTGCCGTGGGGGTCACCCTTGGACTGTGTCCCTGCTGGGCAGGGGTTAAGGAGGAATCTAACAGATCAGCAGACCAGAGGTGGCCCCGTGCGTCAGTTGGCGGCACAGGTTGTGGGGACGGGGCAAAGGGCCTCAGGGTGGTCCCCTTGCTCCTGGGCCCCTGCGCAGCACAGGGCCCCGGTGCGGGAGCCCGTGATGCCTCCTGAGAAAAAGGAAGCACAACCCCACCCCCCTGTCTGTCTGCCTGGTGCAGAAGCCGAGAGAAGGAAACCGGCAGACAGCCCTGGGCCCGTGACCGTCCCCCTGACTCCGCACGGCCGGATCTGTCCTGCAGCCCCACTGTGCGCGTGGCACCGGACCCTTGTGGCCACTGCTCGCTGCTCCAGGCACTCAGGAGTTTTCCTCACCCCGTTCATGCTCAGAGAGCCGCGGGAGCAGGAGACTCATCATGCCCACCTTCCGGTGTGGGCACGGGCACCGGCACCGAGAAGTTAGGGACCTGCCCCAGGCCCCCGCTACCCAGGCAGACACTGGAGTGCCCACTCTTAACCACCATAAAAACTCCACGACAAAAAATAAGTAAAAGAAAGGAAAATGAAAAAAATCAGAACCAGAAAAACATAATAGCAAAAAAAAAAAAAATCTAAACCTTAAGATGAAAACCAAATTAAAATTAAAATAAGGGTTGGGAGAGGAGCTCAGTGGTAAAGCACAAGATTTTGAGGTTCAGGGGCCTGAGCTCAAACCTCTACACCAAAAAGAAATGAATGAATGCATCTTTTTAAAAAGATTAAAGCAATAACAACTACTGAAACACAGTAAGAGGAGAAGGCCCATTTGAATGAAGGCTGGAGTATGAACTGTTTAAAAAGAAAATTAAGAACCAGGCGTGGTGGCACATGCCTTTAATCCCAGCACTCAGGAGGCTGAGGTAGGTGGAGCATTGTGAGTTGGAGGCTGGCTTGGGCTACAACTCGAGTGCAAGGTCGGCCTGAGCTACATAGTGTGACCCTGCCTCAAAAAAAACTAGGGCCGGAAGTTTGGCTCAGTGGCTTAAGCGCCTGTCTGGCAGGTGCAAAGTTGTGAGTTCGATCCCCGGTGCCACAAAACGTAAATAAATAAAAAGAAAATTAAGATGATATGTGTTACAAATAAAAATCTATGCAGTCCACATTTGTGGTACTGGGGACTGAGCCTACTTTGGGGTCTCCTTTGCCTAGCCCCTTGGAGGGCGCCCTGAACATGGGACGGCCTTCTGGTCTCCCAAGGCTCATGGTCCTGAAGAGCTGCACTGCTGCGAAAGAAACGGGGTGTGGTGCTGTTCCTAGCCCGAGGAGCAGCCTCACGGAGGACAGAGGAACCAAGGAGGCTGAGGGCGTGCAGGAGCGGAGGCCTAGCATTCGCAGCGAGCACTAACCCGGAGCCATTCACAGCCGACCACCACTGGAAGTGCTACACCCACCGAACAAGAGTGGACGCTAAGGTAAAAGCGATGCTATTAAAATGAACTGCATGCCTGTGTCACCCGAGAGTTACAATTTATAATTGGAACAACACCTTACAGAAATAAAAGCAATAGCCAAATCCCCACTTTTCTTTTTTTACGGTAATGCTGTTGCATCCTATAGTTTTAAAAATATTTCCTTGTACATTATCCTTTTTATTTTATTAAAATTTTATTGCAAACAGACAACTTACAGTAGCGTATGTTTGGGGGGTACCAAAAGATGTTACTATTTATATTGAATGTACATCTTGAAAACGTTTCCTTCCAGTGTCTAGGTTGTCTCTTCACACTGCTGCCTCCTTGGCCGTGGAGAAGCTTTTCAGCATCGTGTAATTCCATTGGTCTAATTTTGCTTTTCTGGTCTACACCTTGGAGGTCAAATCTAAAAAGCTCAGTGCCCAAACCAATGTCATACAGTTTTCCCCTTCTAAGTTTTCTTCTAATAATTTTGTAGTTTCTGGTTTTATACTTAACATTTAATCACTGGGAGCTGATTTTTATACATGGTGGGAAATGTTTCCAATTCCACACATCCGAGTGTGGACAGCAGCTGCCCAGCACATTTACTGGGGGCCACCCTTCCCATCAAGCGTCCTCAGCACCCTGGTCAAGGACTGATTGGCCGCATGTGCTCGGGAACACAGTTCCCGTGGGCTCTTGGTTCTGCCCTGTAGGTTACTGCACACGTTTTATGCTAGTATCACACTGTCTAAATTACTATGGCTTTCCAGGAGGGAAAAATCCTTGGAAATTCCTATGGAAGTCAAGGAGTGTGATGCCTCCAGCTTCACTACTTTCGCTATAACTTTCGGGTCTATTTATGTATGTACGGTTTTGGTTTGTTTTGTTTTGTGCCTTCATGTGACTTTCAGAATTGTGTTCTCTGTTTCTATAAGAAATGACATTCGAATTTTGACCAGGATTACATCCTGGTACGTTATTTCATCTGATTCTCAGACAGACTGGGCATCAGACTTTATTCCTAACCTGCAGGTGACAAACCTGAGGCTTGGAGCACTGCTGCTGTCTGAGGTCAGAACTCCGGGAGGACTCTGTGGGCCGCAGCTGGAAGCCAGGGCTCGGCCGCGCCCAGGCCTGGAGTCACTGGACACTACACAGCTTCAACAAACGCGAGAGGACCGGGTAAAGGGCCCTGGGCAAACACGTCCCAGCACGTCCGAACACAAGCACCCTTCACCTTGGCTTCTGTGCCTCTGTAGCTGACCCCCGCACCCCTGCTGGAGACGCTCAGCTCGGCGTGTCCCAAATTTGATGACAGGAGGACTTGGCAGACACTGAGACTGCAGAGCCCCTCTCGCCTCTTGGGGTCAGTGGGGGAGGCGGGGGGGCTCTACCCCTGGAAGGGACCCAGTTAGCTAGCGTCCCGGGGAACCCTGAGTGAAACCGTGATTTAAAAGCTCAACTCCACTGAAATCCACATGCTTTGCGGTTGTTTGCAAATGACCCCAGGTGAATCTGCAGCTTCGCCCTCTTCCCCAGACAGGGAAGAGGAGTAGCAGGGTACAGGACCTACACCACCCTTCCTGCACCACATGCCACCGCCGTAGTCGGGAGGCCTGTGGAAAGTCCTGACAGCTCTGCTGGCTCTTGGGATTTACAGTTTCATTTATTTGTCCTTCTTAACTCAAGGGACTTTCTTTATCAGAATTTGCTAAATCTCTGCTGCTATGTTTTGCAAAGGAAAGTAACGCTGCCCTTGCATTTCTAGTGCTGCTTTGGCTGGGAAACAGATGCTTTGTGACACTGGCTGCTCCCTGGAGATGGCCTGGGCTGCCTCGACCCGTGAGGAAATCCTCATGAGGCCTCACAGCCCACGGATTCAGGAGAGCCCCTGGCCGCCCCACCCCTGCAGCCCCCGCTGTGAGTTGGCTTTCTGTTGCTATAACAAAATACCCAAGACAATCAACCTAAAAACGGGAAAGGTTTCATTTGGCTTATGGCTTTGGAGGCTTCAGTCCATAGTCAGTTGGCCCTGCTTCTCTTGGACCTGTGGTGAAGCAGCTAAACATAGTGGAAACACACAGTGGGGGAAGCTGCTCATCTCCTGTTGAGAAGCAAAGGGTATGGGGGAGAGACAGGGGCTCCCGTCTCCTTTGAGGGTACGCCCCTAAAGACCTGACTCCCCACCAGTAGGCTCCATCCTTCAATTTTCCATCAGGTTCCAGCAGCTTGGACTAAACTTTCATTCAACATGACGGCCTCTGGGAGACACATATGCTCACCATGGCACCTCCTGTTGGACCCGCCAACGTGGCTGGCCCTCTGACAGAGAATAACCAAGCACTCGCAGGCCTGGGGCTCTCCTGCCCATCCTGATGCTCCTCTGCCAGCTGCCCCACCTGAGAGGCCCTGGCCTGGCCTCCCCAGTACCCTTTCCCACCCTTGGATCCGACACCTGACAGTGGGCACACAGGTGGGTGGGTCAGAAGAGAGCTGCAGGCACCTGGCAGGGGCGGGCAGGCTGACTCCCGAGAGCCTCTGCAGGGCCCCTGGGAGGCCCTTTGAGAGTGGAGGACCCAGAAGCTCATCCTCTCAGCCAGGGATTCTTCCTCCTGTTTCCATGGAGCGGCAGGTGCCAGCCTCAGCAAGGGCAAGGACCTTGGTAGCGGTGGCAGAGCCCACCTGCCTCCCCTGTGCAACGCGTCGCCAGCCTCTCTCGCCGCGGCCAGGCCGGACGCTGGCGTGCAGCAGCCCCTCATTACGCCTCTCTTGGCAGCAAACAAACATCATTAATCTTGGCAAAGTGAGCGAAAGCGCATTCACCTGTCCGGCAGGAGAATTAATGTGTGTCAATAGGAAATTAGTGTTTACCTCTGGCCTTGACATCTTCTTACTACAAAAAGCCGAGGGTGGGCCCAGCCAGTCAGAAGGGAGGAAAAACTCAGAACACAGTGGGGGGGGGGGGTGGCACGGGGTGGCAGTTCAAGAGGCCTTTCTGAGGGTCTGTTCCTGGTTGTGGGGAGAGGACAGAAGCCCCAGCCTCAGGCAGCTGTGCCTTGGGGTCAGAGATTCTCCTTGGATGATGGACCCCGGGAAGACCGGCTGGCGGGCTGACCAGGACTCACAGGGATGGCCCACAGGAGGCTGCTTACTGAGCACCCACGGGTGCCAGCGACTGCGTGGTGACTGATGGTCTGGAAAACCCTGCAAGGCAGGCTAGACTGTCTTTCTCCAATGAGCTGTCAAGATAGAAAACTGCAGTCAGCGGCCTCGAGGGTTCTAACAGGGCGGAGAGGTGAACGAAAGCAAAGCCACACACACATCTTCACACCGGGAAGGATCCAGCGTAAGGAAAGCCCTTCCGGATCACTGGCCTGGCCTGGCCCCCACGCCCCAGGAATGCGAGGTGCGAGGGTCAGGGAGAGGCAGGGCCGGGCCAGCCGGCTTGAGGGTGTTGGGTGTGTGCGTGCCTGTGTGCCCGGAAAAGAAACCAAACAGGCTGATAAGACCGCTGGTTTCCAGAGCAGAGCACCAATGAAACACAAGCAGATGTTAGCAAACAGAGCCCTGGCGTCCAGAGAGAAAATCAATACTAGATTATATGTCCCAGCCCAATCATCTTCCAATTAATACAGGGCAGGCGGGGCCTGGACGAAGATAAGTCTGGGTGGCCACAACACGGGATCACTGTGTCCTCAGCGCTCCCATGGGGGGCTCGTGCCCCCTTCCCAGGAGCCCTGCATGCTGGTAAGGTCAGGGGAGGGGAGGAAATCACTCCCAGTACTCGTCTCGGAAAGCGGGCTGCAGGAAGAAGGGCAAGAGGGCGAAAGGTGCTGTGGGGCCGAGAACCCTCTGGGAGGAGCAGATGGCCAGGTCAGAGACTGGCCAGGGACAGTCAGCGCGCCCCCAGAAAGAATGAAGGGATTTGTCCTTGGAAAGTGATCGAAACAGGACGAAAGTGGGGAAAGCCCAAAGAACCTGACTGAAGAAAGAAGCGACTGAAATCCCCAGTCAGTCCATCTGTGCTTTATTTAGTTCAGAAAGCACAGCCAAGCAATTCATAAACCATTTGCAAAGGGTGATAAAAGACAAGTGGCGGAGCCGAGGGCAGCTGGTGACAGCAGGCGTGGCTGCCCAGAACATTCCACACGAGGGCCACAGGCTCCCCGCTGGAGGGACAGCCGCTGGCCAGCAGGGCTTCACCAGGTGTGGCGGCTGTCCCAGAGCAGGGCCTGCCACTGTCGGGGACGAGAGGTGGCAGTGCTCAGGTCCAGGCAGAGGAGACGTGGCCGACAGCGAGGCCAGGCCTGCCCGCTTGGAGTCAGAGTAGCTGCTCCCTTCCTTACGCAAAACGGTGTACACCCCCAGGCCCGGGGAAAGGAGGCCCAGAGCTCCTCCGGCCCACACAGGTGTGGAAAGCAAGCGGCAGGCGCGTGCCCAAGAGGGTGCCTGCTCCCAGCTGCCCCTGCAGGAAGCCCCGGCCGGAGCCCCTCAGCCCGAGCACACCTGACTCAGGCGTCCCGGGGGGAGGTCCTGTCTGAGAGGGATGTCCACGGGCCAAGGACCGCTGCATGCCATGAAAGAAAAAAAAATTTTTTTTAGCTGAATATTTTTTTAGACATTTTGCAAGATGCACGGCCTCCTTGACAATTTTTAATGTACTAACTGCCTGGTCCAGTGAGCTGATTAATTGGTGCTAGAGAGATCAATAAAAAACAGAAAATTAAAACAATTTTAAAGTGATTAAGTAGTTTAACACCTGTCTCCCGTCACGTCAGCGCAGGAAGAAAAATAAAGCAGGTGTCGAAGGGGCCTCTCGAAGCAAGAGAAAACAGCGCCTGCCTCGGAGGAATGACAAATCGCAGGCGGATCAATCCGCACGGCTGGGCCAGAGGGAGAGGCGCTGTCTGCGCCGGAGCGCGGGCCGGGAGCTCAGGCCGCGGGCGCGCCTCGGCCTGGAGCGCGGGGCGGAGCGCGGGGCACAGCTCGCGCCTCTGCTACTGCGGTTCCAGCCACGCTGAGCCGTGTCCGACACCCTCGGGGTCCTCCTTCCCGACTCTCTGGAAGCCCCGGCTCTCCCTGCTTCCTCCCCTGCGGCCGTGTGGTGACGCGCACAGGTGGGAGGGAGCCGCAGTGCCCCTCCTGCCTCTTCGGATGAACCGCGGAGCAAGGCCCTTCTTGCCCAGAGTCCGATGTGTTTGACTTGCCTAAAGTCAGCTCGGACTGGCAGAAACTGAGCCGAGTCTCCCAGTTCCCCAGCTGTCCTTAGCTAGTGCGGTGACCCTAGCAGGGGAGCGGGGCGGGGTGGCGAAGACCCGCCCCAAGTGGGACATCCCCCAAAAGCCTCTTTACCTTGAGAATGAACTTGGATTCTGCACATGACCTGCAGGACACACAACGTCACTCACGTTCCAGAAGCTGTATCCACGCCGTCCCCGACCCTGGGCCTGGCTCACCCCAGCGCAGCCCTGGAGGGGTGGGGACTCCAGGACCTGAGCCCCGGGACAGGAGCCTGCTCCCGAAAACCTGTGCAATCACTCATCCGCTTGCCAGCCGCCTGGGCACGAGGATTCCTGGGGGCAGCACTTTCAGCCCAGGATGGTAGGCGGCGAGTCCCCCACTCACAAAGTCCTGTCCTGCCTGCCACGCTAGTGGGAACTGAGCGGAGTCAGGTAGAGCCGCGACAAGGGCAGGCCAGGGAAAGGGTGCCGGCCGCTCACTCGCACGCACACACGGACCGGCCAGGTTCCTCCTTCCCCGCGTCCCTCTGGCTCCGTCGTGGGCAGCCAGGTCTCAATGAAAAGGTGTCAAAGCCTACAGCCAATCTCAGGAAACGCCTTCATCTTCACCTAACAACGTAGGTGGTCCTGGTGTTTCCTGCCGGGAGAGGCGTGGGCAGCCCCACTTCTCAGGGTTGATGTTGATGGCTCCCTGCAGGGTGTCTGTGCCAGGGTGCTGTTCCCGCCAGGCGGGGCTGATCCGTGGCCACCACGCGTGGGAACCGCGCGGGCCAGGACCCGAGTCACTCTCAGACCCCAACACAAAGTTCTGGACGGAGTGGAGCCCGGGCCTGCGGCTGCTCCCAGCACACTGAACCCCACGCTGACGCAGACAGTTTCCCTGGGCCCAAGTTCCAAACTTTGCTGTTTTGTTTCTGTTAAAATGCAATTGTTTTTCTCTGGAGTGTGTGGTGACTGCCCGGCGTCAGGAAGATGTATGAAAACTTCCACTTCAATTCAGCATCCCTTTTCTCCCAGACAAACATGGTCGGATTTTAATAAATCAAAGAGCCACACTGTTTAATAAAAATTTATTGACTTACAAGTGATTATTTATCAAAAGACCATTAATAGCAGGTGCTGAAATGATGTGCTGCTGGGTGGTGCTGGGAGACTAATAGGAAATCGATGCGGCCGGCCGGCCGGAATGCATATGAGACGCCCACCCCGGCAGCCTGCAAAGCTGCAGCAGCAAAACACATGACGCCACCCCCGGGGCAGTGGGAAGCCCCCCCTTTTTATTTATCGTTTACAAATGAAATGATCAATACTTTTAATCTAGAGCAAAATTTATTAACTTTCCCATCGGAGAGAGAGGTATTGACTGGCGAGCGGGGCAGGCGATGGATGGCGGCAGCGGCTCCTGCCCGTCCCGTCCCGTCCCGTCCCGTCCCGCCGGCCACAGCACTGTGCGCCTGCAGTGGCCACGCCGACGCCCAGCGGAGCCCGAGTCAGTGGGCGCTCTCACGCCCAGGGCGCAGCTCCAGGTGACCAGGCTTGCGGTCAATTCTAGGATGGAAACAGCAGGGCTGACACACCTGATTTCCACGGGGAGAAAGTCCGCCAGCCACCCTCACACACCGTCCCTCCCGGGGCTCTGTGGGGCAACAGCGCGGTCTCAGGCACTCGCGCTCCACGGCTGCTGAGATGGCGAGGCCGGCGGCACCAATGGCGTAGTGCGCAGAGCTGGGCTGGCCGGTGGCCCTCTGCGGAGCCTTGGCATCAGGGAAGGTCCGAGTGGGAAAGCGCTCCAGACCACCAGGCCCAGCCACCTACACCTCGGGGCTCTGCCTCCCAGGGGCGCCCCCTGGTGGCTTCGTTCCACCAGTCTAGAGTTCTGAGGGAACAAATGGGTTCAAATGTAACTTCTAATTTCAGATCTCAGAAGACCTTAAGTGACTCTGTGGGCTTAGGAAACAACGTCAGAGGTGTGGAGGTCTGAGGCCACTGTGCCCACGGGGCCAGGGACGAAGCAGGTCGGGAACACGGAAGGACGCAGGGACAGCGGGCGGGGAAGTGCGTCCCGGCTGGCGGGGCTCGCTCTGCGGCGTCGCCTGGTTTTAGTCCAGGCTCATCCTTGTTCCAGCTGGAATCCGAGTGTGAGCACAGCCCATCACACAGCCGTCACACTGCTCTGCTTGGAGGAACTGTGAGGAGTTAGCAGGTAAGACCTAATTCCAAACCAAATATCCTCACCGGCAATGGGCCTGCAAGATCCCAGCTGAAAAGCATGCAGCGGTACAGTGACCCTGAATTAGGAACAGGGGTGCAGAGGAGGGGGGAGAAGGAAACAAAAAGAATCTATCCAACAATGAAATGAAACATCATGCGCAGACGTCTTAGAAGAGCTTCCTTACAGTGAACATGAACTTCAAGACCGATTTGGAAGATCATTCCACTCAGCACTGGAACACTGCAAACATCGCCTCCTATGAAGCTGAAAGCTGCTTTTTATTAACATTCCACAGAACGGTTCGCAAGAGGCTGTTCTTACAGTCATGAGTGTTTTTATTGCGAGAACTTGCCCGCTGGCGAGCGGAGGGGAGGAGGTGGGGCGGGCGGGGTGCAGGGGAGTGACACCAGGCTCACGGGGCAGGTCGGCAGCCTCAGCGCGGGGCCTCCCGCCCAGCACACGCCTCACCCCAGCCGCAGGAGGGTATCAAGCCTGCCACAGGAAGCGAGGGCCGGACAGGGATAAACAGGGCTCATCCTAGGAGGATCAGAAACTGGGGGACCCCCACCCCGAAGCACGGACCCACAGAGCGGCCCGGCTCTGGGTCTGCCTTCACTGTGACCGAGGTGGCCCGGGGAAGCCCGCTGTGCCAGTCCCCCGGCCTCTCGGGACTCCGCTCCTCTGGCACCTCCTGGGCCTGCTCCGGCTCCCACCCCCCACCCCCTCCCACCCCACCTAGGGCCTCCAGTGTGCAGACACCCCACCCCGCCAGTGGGAGAAGCCTGCCTCCGAGGGACACAGGCTTACTGTGGAAGCTGAGCAAAAGAAACACATGCGTGGGCTACGGCTGTGTTTTATTTACTCACAACCGCAGGTCCAGAGCCCTGTGCAACACTGAGCTCAGACCGTGTCCTGCACGTTCCACGACCTGGTGCACGACACCGCACGACATATCCTCACTCAAGCAGTGCCCGGTCCCCGCAACAGTCCTATGAGGTAGGAGTCACCACCCCTCCCTGCCCGAGTCACGTGACAGATGGGAAACTCGAGGCACAATTAGACGAAGAGCAAGTCACACCAGGATTCAGGCTCAGCCTGGAGTTTGAACACGGAATAATTCTGCCTCTCACCAAGACCACCTGGTGGCCGCTGCCTCTCCTATCCCGTCTGCTGACTTCGGAACAAGGAACAACACAAGAATTTCCAGTTCCTTTAGCTGACTGCCTGCAGACCACAGTTCTCTCTTCCTCAGGTCTGCAGAGCTGCAAGGCTGGGCCAGGGCTGGGCAGCGCCTCTCCAGAGAGGGCAGCCTTACCCACATAGGCTCCGCCTGGGCGCCCTACCGGGGCGTGTGCTGATCCTCACACGCTCGGCCCGCACGCCACGCTCGGGGGTACGGCAGGCTTCCACGGCGGAGCAGGAACAAGGCGGCACCTCGCCCTGGGCAGTACTCGCTGCAGACGGCGAGGGCAGGCCGCGCTGGCCCGAGTCTGGGAGGGTGCGGCAGCGGGTGGCGGTGGCAGCTGGCTCGTGTGCCGGGCTTCAGGAGCGGCTCCGGTCCTCGTGGTTCCCCACAATCATCTTGCTGTACAGCTTCTGCTGCTCCTCTTTGAACGTGTCCTTCACTTTCTCCCGCTTCAGCCCACCGTCCCTGAGGAGAGGAAGGCTGGCTGAGAGCCAAGAAGGTGCCCAGCAGCCTCCCTGCGTCACAGCAGGCGCGTCTCACAGCATCAAGAAAGAGGCCAAACACAAGTGCAGCTGGCGCCACGGCCCGGCAGAATGGGCCACCTCGCACCCTTAACTGCTGACACCCCCCGAGACACCCAGCTTCCTTTCTAGCTGACGCTCGTCTTCACCCTGCAAAGGCAGTCTGGCATGGCGGGAGGCAGCCAGGTGTTAATAAATACTGAGAGGCAACCTGTAAAGTTCAGATTCTGGGACACGTCAGACTCACGCAAAGAACCAACAGCAGGAGAAACAAAGGCAGGCTTTTTCTTTTTCCTTTTTTACAGTACTGGGGGCCGAAAGGCTTTGCACAGGCTGAGCTACAGCCAGTCTCATGAAATGCAGGTTCTCATTTCTTCTATGTTCAGAGGACGCAAGGAATCGGAACCGGAAGTCCTTGGCCTGTGGTCAGGAGCTGGCCTCACCATCCGGGCACCTCCCTGCCACTGCCCCGTGGACCTGCACACCCCCAGGCCTGGGTTTCCCCTTGCAGGGCTCACCCCAGCACCTTCACCTCAGCAACTCACCGAAGCTCCAGTTTTCCTGCCCTCAATGCCCTACAAGTGCACCCACGCCTGCTTTCCATCTGCCTCCCTTCAAAGTCCCGCAGCAAGGACGCATTTTTAAAGGTAGCCACGCTTACTGTTATCAGGCCCCGGAAACAGGGACACAGAGTAATGGGCAAACTTTCTGATTTAAAAACGGGTCTGAACCATGTTTAAAACCCAGCTCCAGCACTTCTGTGACTCAACAGTGACCAAACTTCTCCATTTCTAAGTGAGAATAATGAGTCTTACACTCACAGCATTTCCACACGGGGGACGGGGATACGAGACCTTCACACGCAGCGGCAGTGGCAGCAGCACCCAGCACATAGCAAGTGTTCAGGAAATACCCGTGCACTTAGAAGGCCACGGCACCAGTGCCGCACCATTACCAGGAGCGCGGGGCTCGGGTCGAGCTGCAGGGTCCGCCCAGAGCGCTCACCGCCACTGCCTGAGGGCCTGGTGTGGGAGAGCAGTGAGCCAGCGCCACCCCAGGCACCTGCCCGGATCTGCAGTGCACTCTCGCAGACTCCGAGACAGACAGGGTAAACTACAGACCCGGGCCACATCCACCTGCCACCTGTCCTCCTACACAGCGCTTCCCTGGGCACACGTCTGCTCCTGCACTCGCTCTGGCTGCGTTCTCACTCCAGGGACAGGAGGAGCGGCAGTGTGTATCACACGGCCCAACGCCTGGAACACTTCCGGACCTCAGAGAAAGACCTGCTCCAGGAGGTAACAAGCTGAGTGCAATAAGCCAATTTTTTGAGTCAGGCACGGTGCTGCACATAACCCCAGCACTCCGGGAGACTGAGGCTGAGGGATGGCTCGCTTGAGCCCAGCCTGGACAATTCAGGCAATTTAGCGACTTAGCAAGACCCTGACTCAAAAGATTAAAAAGGGGCCAGGCTGCGTAGTTCGATGCCAGACCCTGGGTTCATCCTCAGTACCAACAACCAATCAGCCAAACCTTCTGCCTTTCTAAGGATGGCCCATCCACTTGCCAAGTGCGCCAAGGTTAGAGGGGACCCCACTCCTCTGAGGTTTCCTGATCACCATCAGATGAACAGTGACTGGTGCCCTGGCACGCAAACCCCAGGGAAGTCCCCAGAATCCACTGCTTGTCCCATGCTCCCCAAGGCCATGGCGGTGCAGGGCACTTCTAAGTCAGATGTGGGGAGAGGGGACAAATGGCTCCGCTCTCCACCCCAGGAGGGCACAGCCTTGCTAACAGGGTCGGGCTCCGTACTCACCACAGTAGGTCCACCAGCCCCCCCTGCCTGGCAATGGCAGACTTCACCCTGTTGGCAAACTGGACGGCATCTTCGTCTTTCTGTAACAAACAACAAATGGGGTGAGACCATTCCTCCCAGGCGCACGGTCGCCCCACGCAAGTGAGCAATGACGTCTGTGTGGCCGGAGCACCCACCTCTCTGGTCATGGGAGGCAGGTACCAGACGCTGCAGACGATGGCCCAGCTGCTCATCATCCTCAGCAGGTACGTCACCATCCCATACTTGCTGCTGTTCCAGAAGGCGTCGCCGAACTGAGGGTCATACTGCAACACAGTGGGCAGCGGGCGGCCGTGAGTGTAACTGGCACACCGGGGCAGCAGCGCAGTGGGAGCTGTGTCCACGCCCTGACGCCTAGGCAGTGCTGGCCTCCAGCCACGCCAATCTCCCAGCAGCCCAGCGGCTCAGCCTCTCCAAACAGCCATCCTCAAACAAGAGTCCCCCACACCTCACTCAGAGGCACACGCACTGGTACTAAAGTTTTCAGACACAGCCAACGACAGGGAGGACAGGTTACTATACCCATTTCCCAGACTCAACAAGTATCAACATTTTGCTGTTCTTGCTTCATCTCCCCACCCTCCAACTCCAACAGCATGTCAGCCACCCATGAATATGTCTAACGTCCTTCCCGTGTCAGAGACAGTGAACCTTCCAGAACTTTTGGCAGTAACAGCCTGCTGCAGCACATAAGCCATACATTTTCCACCACTGCCCTAGGTGAAGAAACTTTCTCATGCAGCTAACAACCTCTTTTGTAACTTTCTGTGATCCCAGACCAGCAGGAAACAGTGAGCTTATGATACACTTCTGTATTTACCATACAAGCTAAGTCATCTGCTCGGGCAGGAAGCACTGTTGCTTACGTCATTAGTATTCACCAGCACAGGGCCACACACCAATAATCTCATGAAGTCTCAACTACGAAGGCGATGTGTTTGCAACCAGGAAGCAGCTGCTCAGACGCCTTGGTTTGCCAATGATTCTAATATGAGGCAAAGGCTATTTGAGAGGCACTTCACGGCGACTGTGGCTGTGGTTGGGGCCCTCATTCTTGTCAAACAGTAACTCCAGGGGCAGGCAGATCTGACAGAAGATGTGCTGGAGGACACGGCTGCTCAAGAGGCAGCAGCAGAGTGTGAGTCCCCAAGGGGGCGACCACACAAAGTGACCAGGACCAGTACTAACGGTCTGAAGAGCAACTGCAGACAGGCACTGAAGGCTGACTTTGTGCAATTGTAAAGCAAAGACCTAGACAGAGTAGCAAAATCAGAGAGAGAATTTCAAGATTTACTCCTCTGAACAAGATGCCACCTTTCCAGCAAAAGAACGCACCCCAGCCAGGGAGGCTGCTTGGAGAGGCTCACGCTTCAGGGAGGGGTGGGATGGGGCTCAGGTGTGAGCGCCTAAGCTGTTCTGACCCAAGTTTTATGAGTCTCAGAACAAAATGTGGTTAGAATGCTGACGTTACGGCTCTTACCTACAGAAACAGAGCCATGGGATTTAATACAGAAACTAAGAGGGGCGGAGACTGCAGCTCACTGGTAGAGTGCTTTGACTAGTACTAGTGCACAAGCCACTGGGTTCAATCCCCAGCACTGAAACAAAGCAAAAACACAAAAAAATTTAGACTTAACTGTAGGAGGCTTAATGAATTTGTAATTCCAAAGGTAAGAGTTTAAGCTAATGTGTGTGATAACACACTGTAATCACCTATGCCTATAGTGCAGCAACCCAGGAAGCTGAGGCTGGAGGACCACGTCAGCCCAACAGTTGAAGCCACCATGGGTAACATGGTAAGTCCTTCCTCAATAAAATAAAAAGAAAGCAGTGTGATATTTTATAAGCCATGACCTGAATAGATACTTTGGTGCTGTAAGTGAGGGTCCCTTTGTTGAGGGCTAATTCTGTCTACACAGGGCAGACACTATACATAAAAACAAGGCAAAAGCTCAAAGTAACATGCTCCTCGAAATCTGACAGTGACAGAAGTTTGACAGAGATGCAGTAAGAGCCTTGATGTTACTAAGGCTATCCAAGTCTAGTTACCAATGGAGGCTTCCCCAAACTAGAGAAGCATCTGCAGGACGTGTGTGTGGGCTCTGCTCTGAATGGGACCCCCACCCCAGCCCGCAGAGTTCGTGTTCCGGCGGTGGGGAGGAAACACACCCCCCGGCAGGGGCTGCTCCTGACTAGCTGCAGTAAAAACGGGGCACTGCGGTGGGCTGCTGCCCTAGGTGAGGCCATCCCCACTCTAGCAGCTCCCCGAACTCATGCACAGTGGTGGTCTCGGTCAAGGCTTGCGGTAAGAGGTGGCCCTGGAGAAGGGGACGCGCGTGGAAGCCGATGTGCTCCTACGAGGCGGGGCCTGGCTGGTGGGAGCAGCACTTCGAGTGTGACCCGGAAGGGGATATTCTCGTCCCTCACACTGCTGTGCGGCTGCCATCAGGTGAGCAGCTTTCTTCCCCCACCTCTATCTCCGAGTCAGCCAACCAGCGACTGTGAACCAGGACAAACTTCTCCCCCTTGTGTGAGTCCGGTATTTCGTCCCGGTAATGTGGGAAATACCTGTTTCCCAGCCTGCAGGGGAACACCTGACCTCCGTCACACGAAAATGCAAGACTGCGTTTGGAGGCTGCACATGCCACTCGCCAGGCACCACCCCTGCAGACCCCGCTAATGCTTCCTGCTCCCTGACACGCCACCCTCCACAGCTCAGGCAGCCCTGGCCCAGCCGCCTGTTAGCCTGCAGCTGATTCTTGTGTTCTATCTCCGACTTGGTGTTCTGCCAAACTGATGAAAAGAGGTGGCTAACCAGGAGGAGCCCTCAGCCCCAAACTGCGAACGAAGTAAGGTGACATGCAGCGCAGACGTCTCCACAGGCACGCCACACGTAGCAGGCCTTATGAAAGGACAGGACACCCAAGTGTGCCCACTGTGTGCCCTGCCTGAGAGTTCGGCCCAGGCACTCTAGCCCTACTGACAGGCCTGAGCGGGAGTGTGAGGCCATGGTCCTCCCGGTGTCATGCGGATCCACAACGAAACCAGACGGACAGAAGGGCTGAGGAGAGGGAGGAGACCAAGCTCCTGGAGGGCAGGGACAGAAGGGAGCAGCTCAGAGGCCCTGCTCCACGCCGTGGGCTGCGGCTCTGTGAGATGACTGCACCCACGGCGGCAGGGCTGCCTGCCCCACGGCACCGTGACAAGGCCCCAGGGAGGCCCATCGCCGTCCCCGCTCCCCTCTCCTCTCCACAGCGACCCAGCTGGTGGCACAGCTGCGCATGGACTGAGGGGACAAAGGCAGAGCTCGGGAGGCAAGTGCCACCGCCCAAATCTGGTGGCAGGTGGGCAGTTGGCTGTTCCCCCAAACCCTGCCCAGGCCTCTCAGACAGGGCTGCGACCTTTAGCTCTCCTCTCCCCCGCCCTCTGCCCACGGCGGCCCCGCCACTCCCTGCTGCACCCCATTGTCGGTCACGTTCATGACAACAGCATGTACCTTGATGGCAACCGGATAAACTGTGGCTCCAATTTCAAAGCTTCCCTTTTTAAACATCATCACTGATGTGTTATTGATGCAGGTACCTAAACACAGGAGAGAGCAAAACACCGTTTCTTTCTGACCCTGTATCCCAGACAGTAGGAGCTTCTTTAAACACTAACAGAAACTGGGTGGCTCCTCAAACAGGGTAAGCCTGTCGCCACCCTAACGTTCCAAGGAACACCTGAGAGCTGGCCAATGCTGTCCCCCTGCTGCTTCCTTTCTAGGCCGCTTTCCCGACTGGACACACGCTGACTGGCTGAGATGAGGGCCAGGGCCCCACTGGTCTCGGGAGGCCTGGGAGAGGCCTGTCGTCCCGCTGGAGCTCACACGACAATCTCTGCATCCAAATTCTCAATCTCCCAAGTTATCAGTCCCACAGCCGACCCGAAGGGAACTTAACATTACCCAGCGGTCAAAGAGAACCCCGACACGGGCTGAGGGACTGGGCTCCCCACCCAGAGGCTCTCACCTTCCGGAAAGATGAGGATAGGCAGCTTGCTTTTATCTTGGACGTGTTCAGTCAGTCTTCAAAATAAAGAAAGAAAGAAAACAAAGGGTCAGACAAGCTTATGCTCACCATCATCAAAGTGCATTTATGCATATGTGATGTTTGTTTAGACAGGTAAAAGCCAGTTAACAAATCCGTATCCTTTAAAAATGCACAATCTGAAGTTCATAAAGAAAAAATTTGGAAGGGCAGAGAAAACTGGATGGCCACTATTTAATTCACATAATTGTTCAATTTGGAATTAACATGTTCCCACTGGCTTCAATCACTGGCAGTACAAGTGTCACTGTCCGATTTGACAGCTTATGCCACCCAACGGAACTGTCCCCGTGCAGCCCAGTGGGACAGTCACTCATGAACCACTGGAGGTTCAAGCCAGCAGAAAAGTTCCCATCAGATCCACCTGGCAGCGAGACAGACAGGACAGCCCTGTCCCGCACGTGTTAGTCCGTACAGAGGGCAGTGCTCAGACCTGGCACTCCCTGAAGGAGGCAGCTGCCACCCCACCACACACACAGAACCCTTAACAAACCTTTGTGGCTGGCTGCCCAGGGGCTGTGCTGAGCTGGACCTTGCTGTGGTCTGCTCCCCCAGAAACTCATGATGAAATTTAAGTCATTATGGTGGTGATAGGGGATGGAATCTTGAAGTGGTGACTAGGTCATTAAGAAAGATCAAGGTAGTTCTCATGGCACTGTATGAGTTACCCCGAGAATGAGCTGTTACTAAGCAAGGCAGCCCCTGACTGCCTGCCTGCCTGCACTGGGGACTGAACCCAGGGCTCCATGCCTGGCAGGCAAGCACTCTACCACCGAGCTATCCCTGGCTTCTTTTTTTATGAGACAGGGTTTGCCCAGTTGACCAGGGTAGGCTCAAACTTGTGATCTCCCTTTCTCAGCTTCCTGAGCAGCTGGTACTCCAGGTGTGCACTACCACGCGGGGCTGTTCTGCCTCCTGTGCACACACCTGCTTGCTCTTCTGCTTCTCTGCTATTATGACAAATCACAAGGGGCCCAACCAGATGTGGCTACCCAATGTTAGACTTTCCAGACTTCAAAGCTGTGAACCCCAGCAAATTTTCTTCATAAATTCCTCAGTTTCAGATACTGTTATAACTGCAGAAAAAAGACTGAGAACCTCCAGTGCCCCCTGGCTCAAAACTCCACCCCTGAGCCAAAGGGGATTTAGTGGGGGTTGGAAGTGCATGGAAGATGGTCTCAGCTGAGTCTGATGCCTTTCTGTCACACAGAAAGTGAGAACAGAGCGGCGCCTTGCTCCACTGCCTTATGTTGGTTTTTATTTGTGACAATGAACCAATCTGAGATTTTACTTTTTTTTTCATTTTGAGATTTCTAATAGCAACAGAAGTTCAGATTTGCCAGAATGGGTACAATGAAACATTACTAAGTAGATAGCAATACTCAAGCTTCTATTTTATATTCCATGTTTCAGGGGAAAATGCATTACAAGAACAGTACAGGTTCAGTGTAGAAAGCATTCTAAGTGTAATGAGCCCTGAACTACCTTTTCTGCTGGGCCAATGGAACAAACAGCACCTTCTTGGATTACCTCTTAGCCACCAGGTGGCGGTCTTTCACTTCCGAGCGCTCAAACCAGACGTGGGGACAGGCCTTCACCATGGCTCTCTGAATCACACCCATGAGTCCTCCGTGCACCTGACCCACCTGGTCTCAGACAAAGCAGTAATTAATAACAAAGCTGTCTGACACAAATCCCCCTAGGCCCCACCAAATATGCACCCTGATGTCTCGCTCTTAAACAGGACTTAAAAGTAGGGTTCCCACTATCAGGAAACCACAATGAAGACTCCCTAGACCCCAAATTTCTCTTTTAATAGTGATCAACCAGATATACAGACAACTGAAAACCCTAAGACAAAATAAAGGAACGATCCCTTGAATACAATGCCCCTCCCTGGGCAATTCTGCACAACCAAGTCCAGGCCTGGCTGGGTCCTCGCCTTCTCCCGCGTCTGCACAGCCCACAGGGCAACTGAAGTTCATCTGCCTCGCTCTCAGTCTGCTTGGTGTACCGCATATGTGAGTCCCAGCCATGTCCAAGGCAACAAGCCACGTCCAGGCATACCCATAAAAAGCAAGTTCACATGTTCGCAACCTTGAGTGCTCTGTGAGAGCTCCAGAAGCCTCCCGCCTAACATATGAAGTCCTACCTCAAGAAAACGGACTCACCATGGCGTAATAGCCATCACTGGCTAAAATGATAACGTCGATAGGAGATGTGTGGTTAGCCACACAAATGCCACCATTTCTTGGTCTGTTCTTCCTGGGTGTAAAACAAAAATCATAAGCAAAACGATGTATGCAGGTAACAAAAACTAGTGTCAAACAATTCACTCGGAACGTATCTCCGAGCACAGATGCTTCAAGAGCTCAGCTCTGCCACTGCTTCCCGCCGGGCCGAGCAGGTGGGGGTGCTCTGGCCAGCCCGCCACCCTCTGCAGCAACGCAGTTCCCTACCTGTCATGGTAGGTAATGATGGCCGTCAGGGCTCGCACGCAGATCCGGTAACACATTAGGTGAACGTGTTTACTCAAGAACTCCTTAAACCTGCAACACAGGGCAGGTTTGGGATTTTGTTTTACATACAGGAAGATAGAACAAGTAGCTGACTTCAACCACTGAGCAGGCTGCAACACAGTATTTTCACAGATGTAAACGCATATGGTAGGGCCGGGGATTTAGTTCAGTGGCATAAGTGCCTGCTTGGCAAGTGCGAGGTCATGAGTTCGATCCCCAGTACCAAAAACAAACATACAAAAACAAAACAAAACAAAACAAAAACGTATATGGTAAAACCCTGTCAGCATTTTTATGCTCACAATGAGGAAACAAAGAAATGGCAATGAGATGGCATTTGCTCACCTAAGTCAATGGCTAAGACTCTGCGACCCTACAACTCCCCAGACAGGGGATCTAGATTTCTACACTCCTACCTGAGGCAGCTCATAGGCAGGCCAGGCCAGAGGCCAGCCTCCTCAGCAAACCCAGCATTGCAGAGGTCTGCTGGCCTGAGGAACAAAGTTTCCTTAAAAAAAAAAAGGAAAAAAAAAAGACAAAACACACCTACATTTCAAAGTACTTTTAAAAACCTCACTCTCTTCCTTATCCTTTTATCAATCTGTCAACCTAGGAGAAGGCTCAAGACTAAATATGTTAAAATCTGTTAACATCTTGCCAGGCACAGGGGTGCACACCTGCAATCCCAGTACTACTCAGGGGCTGAGGCGAGGACAGCTGAGAGTTCCAGGCCAGCCTGCAATGCACAGCAACACTCTTGTCTCAAAATACAAACAAAAACAAATAAAATAAAATTTGTTAGTATCTTGGCCCTGGAGTCTACATTTTTGTGGTTTCTGACTTTCGGTCTTTAAAAATGAAAAGAATGTGAGGGCTGGGAGGCAAAAATAGTCACAGACCAAGATCGGTCACAAGATAAAAGCCTTGACCCGATGCCACTGTTACCCAGGAGTCACCTAAAAGGCTGTGGCTTGGGCTGGTTTTCGAAGGGAGAGTCCAGCCTTCATTCGATCACCCTCCAGAACGAACTGCGCCCACACACCTGTGCTCCACTCACCTCCCGTTCGGCAGGTATCCCACCAAGGTCGTGCCTACCACCAGAAGGCTAATCCCTGTGAATGCCAGCGCTATCCTGCAAGGAGAAGACGAGTTAAAACACGCTGAAGCAATCCAAGCATACAAGTCAGCACACAAAAACGGAAACAGAGATTGTGAACGCCGCCGCTCACGATGTAATCTCCTGAGAGCCACACAAGAGTTCCAACCCGGAGTGGGAGCAGGCCTATCAGAACCAGTGGTCACTGGGATTCCAAACGGACAGTGCACTGCAGCTCAGGCTCCCAGCTGGCACCATGTCCTCTGGCTTCAGGCAGCCAGAGCAGGAAAGCCCTAACGCTGGCCTGCTGCAGAACCCTTCCCTTTGGCATCACATCCTGGCAGAAGGGAAGTCACTCTGAGAAACAAGGGACAGAGCCTGAAGGCAGTGGCACCTGGCAAGACATACAGAGAACACATGGCACAGAACACTTGGAGGGGCCAGTTTGAGGAGGAAGGCCACGGCGGGATGAGCAGCCACAGGGACACGGCGTTCCCTGTCCTTGTGTTCACTCATTTCTACAACAGACAGGTCTTCAGGAAACCCAACTGGATCGGTCTGATGTGCAGAGAATTCCAAGGGCCTTTAAACAGAGGGTCACTGCTAGGGCGTCTTTCCAAGAGTCAGATGAACTAGCCAGTCAAGACCCACACTGTTTTGAAAAGGGGAAAACACAGAAATATGGTGGAGGTGGGAACGAGGATGATGGATGGACGGACAGATGGACGGATGGACAGACCACACCCCAGGCGTGGGCAGAACACCTACATTTTTTGCCCTGACCAGGCCCTATCCTCACCTGAGTGGGAGCAGGAAGCAGTACCGAATCAGCACTCCTAACCCCCACAGGACTGTCAGCCGAAGGCTGATGTACTGGAAGTTGTAGTTGGTTCTGCTGAGCAGGTTCCAGGATTCCAGTTCCTCTGCTGAGAATCTCTTTGTCACCTCATCATCCATAATGGTCTCCATTCCTTTCCGGCAAAAGTAGAAAATGTCTGAGAGCTCAAACTCTGGAGTGTTATCCAGAGCCTTACTACTACCACTTCGACGAATTTCTTTGATCTCTTCTTCTAGTGAAGTGGGATCTTTTGCAATGATTCCTGCGAAGAGAGTGTCCCTGTAAACAGCACGCAGAAAACAGGGTGCACAGCCCAGGCTAAGCAGCATGTGGGCCGGGAGCATGCTGTGGTTCAGGGATGGCTTGAGCATCCTCCAGAGGTTCATCAGCTAGGAGCCTCCCCAGTGCACTGGGATGAGATGCAGCAGCACTCTGAGTGGTGGGGCCTTGTGGAAAGAGGTCAGGCCACAGGACACTGCCCTCGTGAAGGAAAAACACTTGCCATTCAAGTGAGATGGGTCTGCAGGCATGGACAGGTTCCCCTGAGATCAGGCGGTTTTACAAAAAAGCAAGCCTGGTCCCTTGCTGTTCTCGCTCTGTGTGCCCCACCCCACCTTCCCTTCTGCTCCCACGCCTCTGCAATGTGATGTCGGCCGCAGTGCGATGCACCATGCTATCTGACTTTCCACTCTCCAGAGTGGAAAGTCCAAGAAACATTTTTCTCTTTAAGGTGAGATCCACCTTAGCAACAGAAAATAGACTAAGAGAGCATGCACTAAGAAATGAACGTATTTCAAAGCCCCTTTCAGGCTGAGATCAAGGCCCAGGCTCACCATTGGTGTAAGGCTTGTAGAGCTGGTGGTTCTTCTCCTTGGCTCCTCTTTCCATTCTCAAGGTAGCCCACTGAGGAGGAAACAGTGAAACACAGGAACAAGAATGAGGTCCCTCTCAGGAATCAAGTCGCCCAATTTCATCTGTGAGCCTTGGTCCCAATCACCTGGGACCACACCTGTCAACCACCAACGCCAAAGGGATGCACGTACCCCAGAGAAGGCCTCCAGATAACCAGGGCCCAGACTGGAAAACTCACACAGCCCAGAAAGTCCGATGCGCCAACCTTCCTCCTGTGTGTGATACTTAAGGAACTCTGCCACCAGCAACGTCACATGACACATCCTCCTAGCCACTGCCTGCCTCTCTATGCGCACCTGCCTGCCACCAACTTATTCCCAGAAAGCAGCCATTTTAGTTTTCAAGAGGAAAGAGGCTTAATTTATGTCTAATTACGTCTAACGAAATAACTTCAACACAGAAAGGCCTAGGACTGGCTTCAAAGCATTAAAGCGGAAAAAATACCCTCTTTGGAGATTTTGAAAAATCCACGTTCAATTCACAAGTTTAACACTTACTAGCCATGTTCCTTAGACAATTTATCTGAAATCTCAGAATCTTGGTCTCTTTGTCTAAAAACCAGGACCAGATAGTAAGACAACCTCCTACTTTGTAGGGTCAAAGGATATAGTATATGTGACAGAACTTGAAAATGTAAGGCACATAACTAAAATCCATGAACTCTAAAGGGCAGGAGAAAGAAAGAGGTGTTCTTGGGAGCTCTCCACCTTCGTTAAAACCCTCCAAACTGGAGTAAATGGGAGCCAGAAGCTGGGTCCTTCCACTATCACATGATGAGAGGTAAATCAAACTAGTTCATTCATCCCCACTGGAATGTCAGCACCAAACACGAAGCTGCGCCAGTAAGTCAAGGCAGGGGCACAGGTGTAGATCAGTGCTCAAGTGCTGGGCAGGTGTGCACTTGGCTCTAGGTTCCATTCCTACACCACACACACACACACACACACACACACACACAGAACCCAAAACACTGCGAATAAAGGTAATAGCAGAGATTTGAAAAGGTATCTTTTCAAACTTGTGTGTCCAGTTATGCAAGGTGGGAAAGAACCCTACCAAGCCATGACACAGCAAAATGCACACACACGTCCAAGGCATCTGGGGTAGATCCTGCTGGCAGAGCCTAAAGGATCAGTAAGACTGCTCTGCGAGGTCTAGCAAAGCTGAAAGCAGCACTGAGTTTAATCAGGGAATGACCTCATCTGGAAACTTCTTCGAAAGCCATTGTCTAGAAAAAAACAGTAGCTCAGAGTCATCCACTCAAAGAGGGGTCAAAGACAAGAAAACTCATTTAATCTGTTTTCCACAGTTCAGAGGTCTGGTTGTTGACGTCTTTTGGCTAACTCTATGAATCATCTTTTTTACAGAAAAAAAGTTAACAATCCCTAAAATAAAATTCTACCTGGTTTCCTGGAACTAGTAACAAGGTGAAAAGGACAAGAATTTACAAAAAGCCCAGGGCATATGGAGACACAGGTTACTCACCCAACATTAGGGGTTCACATTTTTACCAGGACCCTGCACTGGTGCTATAAAAATAGTTTTAAGAGAAATACAGTACTTGGTTCCATACTGACAATGCAGATACCTCTCAGGTAGATTTCAACAGATGAGTGACATATGAAATCAGGCCTCTTTTTCTCCACCCTATTTGCAAACCACACTTCCAACACCAGATATGGGGGGAAACTCACACACATCAAGTCAAACTTCCTTAGACACCAGATAACTGTCCTCCTTCAACTCAGCTGTGACACTGCCTGCCTGAAGACAGCCACAGAGCCCACGAGTTAAGGGCTCTGTCCTATAACACAATCCCACTTGAGTCACCAATCACAAGTCCTTGACTATAACTGACTGTTCCCACAACCAACCACCTCCTTAGAAACGATTATTTGCTAGAATGTCCTGCAGAACTCAGGGAAATGAACATTTTACTTACATCTACGATTTATTATAAATGCTACAACTCAGGACAAGTCAGAAGAGAGCACAGAAGGAAGGTACTGAGGGGAGGAAGCACAGGTTCCAGGCCCTTTGTGGGCATACCACCCTCCCACTATCCAGTGTATCAGCCTTACTCAAGAGTTTTATGGAGTCCCACAGAATTTAAACTCCAGTTATCAATTTTCCAGAGGTTGGCAGATGGGCTGAAAATCCCAACCTTCTAAACACTTGACCTTTCTGGTGACCAGGCCCATCCTGAAGCTACCTGGGGGCTATCCTTGTCATCGCATTAGCATAAACTCAGGTGTGCTCAGAGGGGCTCACTGTGAAGACATTCCGGCGTCTTGGATAATTCCTAACATTTGAGGAGCTCTGGGCAGGAATGAGGCACAAAGACCACACACGCTTTCCATTATACCACAGAGAAGCCCAAGGCAGCAATGTCTGGTGACTACACAATTGGCTTCTCTGAGCTGTCACTTTAAGAAATCTAGTTTTCAGATATTTAGATTAAAATTAAGCTCCTTGGTTCAGAGATCATTTTGCCATAAAAATCCTTTTCCCCTAATCTGAGTTGCCATTTGCAAGGCTACTCAATACTGAATCACTCAGTTCTTTCTTTTCAGCTTCTCCCAGAAAAGAAACAACTTAAGGGAAATAACCACGCTGCACTCTTCCAGCAGGTAACATTAAATTGAACAGAGACCTTGGCAGGGGAAATCCAGGTGTCTCTTCCATGGCACACTTTGCTAGTTATTCATCCTGCTGCAGACCACAATTTAGGAACTACCGTAATCAAAAGAGTAAGAACTGAGTCTCAGCAAAAGGAATCGCTCCTTTCTGGCTTTCACTGCATTTACCCATGGACTAGATTCGACTAAAGAACCAGACATTTTAAAAGCCAGGCTTACGCTGGGTGGCATATGTCTGCAATCTAAGCACTCCAGAGGCTGAGGCAGAAGGATCATCCCGAGTTTGAGGCCCGCCTGAGCTACATAACGAGTTCAAGGCCATCCTGAACCACATAACAAACAAAAAAGGCAGGCTTGATCACCCATCAAGTCCACTTCCCAAGCAGACTTCACGGTTCAACAGCTCCCTTCTCTCCCTGCTTCAGCTGTAAGGTCCATACAGCTGCTGTCAACTTTCTCCTGGTTCACACGAGTGCCAACTCCCCATTACCAATTCTGCAGGCTAGCAGCCTTGGCTATATGGCATGCTAGGAGGCAGGGCGCATGCCTCCCCCGAGCTGCACAGGCCCCATGTCACAGTGCCCTGCCATCCTCCACTCAGGTGGCACTGTCTTATACAAATATCTTGTGCTTTATACCCCCTTCCTTCACTCCAGTATTCTCTTACCTATGCTGAGACAATAGTTATTTAACTGCGTTCATAATGCTGTCATCTCTCCTCTGCCTCCACCTAACAATGCTGTCTGAGTCTGAGCATGGCACTTTCTTATCAAAAACTTTCAATGCCTAAAGAAATGTTCAATATAACATACTAAGCTTTGGCTCCAGCAAAAACAACACTGTACTTTTTCACCAAGCTTCTACAATGCAGTATCCTCTTTTTAATAATATCTAGTTCAAATGAAAATCTAATGTGAAATGCTGCCTACCCATCCTGCAGTCAGACTCAGTCTGAATTAGTTACACATTAATGACAGCGCAGGTGCGTTTCCCCACTGAACTACAAATGCTCTGGGGCTGGCTCAGAACCTGCCCATCTGCGCAGGTGCAGTCCATCACAGCACAGCAGGCAGTCTACAGGGCTGCATCTAACCAACTCCCAATACTTCTCTTCGTCAAGCTCTCCAAGCAAGAAAACAGACTTCAAATGATAAAATCTAACACTTCTATCACTTTCCTTGCCACATCATCTTTCTCTCCTTCAGTCTGTCCTTAATCCACCCAAGGTTGTAATTAATACCTCCTCCTTCCCATAACCACGTGAAGTAGGAATTACCACACCGCTCTAGATGAAAAAAACACTGATAAGTTCCATAGGCAAAGTCAAACTTCAAAGCTCTCACAGGTAAAGTATTGAAGATAAGAGCTGCCAGACTACAAAAATGTACATACAACATCATTACCAGTGGAATCCTGTCTCCAAGTCCCCCACAACCACCACTGGTTTCTGTGACTCTCTTCCAACACGTGCTTTGGAGCTGAACACTTTGGATGGTGTTATGGTTTGTGTTCGGATGCCCACCCCAGCCTCACGCAATCATGGACACAGTTGAACCTAGAGTTTGTGACAGGTTCTTTGTCTAGTGCTGAGATTGGAGTTTAGTGGCAGAGTACTTGCCTACCAAGTGCAAGGACCTGTTCTCTAAACCCCAGCACTGCAAAAAAGTAATAACAAAATTAAATTGAAGGGGGTATAAGCAATGACAATGACGAATGCCTGAAATTTTCTATTATTATATGTTTTGGTCAGCTGTTACTATAAAACAAACTACCTCAATACTCAGGGGCTTCAAACTCCACCCCATTTATCTTGCTGCTGAACCCACAGACTGCATGTCTAGGTGGATGGAAGCCAGGGGCTGGACCCCTGGAGACCTGTGTACTTCAGCGTGGATATCTGATGCTGGCTGTCCGAGCCTTCCTGGAGCAGTGAGCTCAAACACCTACATGTGGCCTGACTTCCACACATCATCCAGGAACAAGCAGCCAAAAGAGCCAGACGGACATTATGCTGTGCTTTTAACCTAACCTTACATGTCACACAGTGTCATACCCACTACACCCTATTCATTAGAGACAAACCACCAAGTAGGTCCACATGGCGGGTAGGGGGATGAGCATGCAGCGAATTAGAAGCATGAGACATCACTGATACCAGAATCATCTGGGAAATTTTTTTAAATATCCACCTAGATCTATTAAAACCAGATGCTAGAGCTCCAAAGTACAGTATTTTCCAAAATGCTTCCCCAGGTGTATTAAGATAATCTCTGAGCTTTCTTTCAGGTCCAAAATTATTTGTATCATTCCAATTTAGGGAAAAGTGGACGAAACTAAAAAAGGTAAAATAAAGGTCTCTCCTTCCTATGAACTACAGTTTACTTCCCCCCAAATTCTTATGTTGAATCCCCAGTGTGATATTAGGACATTAGGTCTTTGGGAGGTAGTAAGACCACAGAGGTGGGGCCCTCAGGAATGGGTGAGGGCCCTCACAAAAGGAAGCCCTCATCCCTTGTGCCACACGAGGACTGAGAGAAGACTGATGTCTCTGAACCAGGAAGCTACACTCACCAGACACAGAATCTCATCTCCTAGCACCTTGACCTTAGACGTCAGTCTCCAGAACTTTGAGAAACAAATTTGTTTTTCGTAGATCACTCAGTCTATACTAGTTTGTTACGGCAGTCAAAAACAACTAGACATTCCTCAATTTAAAAAAGTTTAAACCTGGGATTTAGCTCAGCGGCATAAGTGCCTGCCTGGCAAGCATTAGGTCGTGAATTTGACCCCTGGTACTAAGGGAAAAAAAAGTTTAAACCAACACCCACAAGTACAGGTAAATTTTAGCTATATTCACAGATGTGCGGATACTTTCCTTACGCCTGGTACCACCTTGTATTACTACTGATAAAAGTAGTGCTCAGTTCTTTCTGTCCATTAAGATCGATTCAGAGAAGAAACAGGTGAAACTAAATCTGATCCTCTTCTGGAACCAACCTATGCCTGTGCTGGTGTGGGTCAGTCCTTTCCACAGCCCACCCCTCACCGCAGCACATGGCCACCTTGTAACCATGGAGCTCGGCATCACATGAACTACAACCTGGCTGTTCTGAAGCCTTTGGGTGCCTCGGAAGTAAGAGGCATGGATCTACTTTTTGAAAACTTTTTTTGCAATGTTGGGCTTAAAGCCAGGGCCTAGTAGATGCTAGGCACATACTCCACCACTGACCCACATCCCTAGCCCCTATTTACTGATATTATTAATTTGAGGTTACAAATACACTCATAACTTTATTACCACTTCTAAATCACTGTGATCTAAACCAGTTATTTTCAAGATCTGGCCTGCAAGTACTCTCTGATGAATTAAGACTACATGCCCCACAGGCTGGCCCAACAGTAAACATTTAATGAATTTTCCACTGTATCATTACAGTCTACAGTATAAGTCACAAATACATTTTAAAAATATAGTCACAAGAAAGGTCTTCTTGGCTATTAGCTTTAAAATATTAATGTTGGGCTGGGGATTTAGCTCAGTGGCATAAGCGCCTGCCTGGCAGGCGCATGGTTGTGAGTTTGATCCCCAGTACCAAAAAACAAACAACAACAATAAAATATTGTTTAAGAAACATTTTCAAAATAGGGTAAGGAATATAAAAATGGATTCTAGATCTTCTGCCCTACCCATTGTCATCCAAGTTAATATTAAGTACTACAGGACAGAACTCTAGGCTCATAATTCTTATTCATTATATTTTAAAAAGAAAATTTCCACTGGGTGTGGTAGCGCACACCTATAATCCTAGCACTTGGGAGGCTGACGCAGGAGGCACTTAAGAGAGTTTTGAGGCCAGCCTGGGCAACATTATTGAATTCAAGGCTGCCCTGACTACACTACGTAGAAAGACCCTGTCTCAAAAAATAATAATAATAATTTCCATAGGTTCATGAATTAATCCCTTGTATAAACCTGAATAAAAGCCAGATATCATTCTTTTCCCCTAAAAATCAGACAGTTATTCCATTTATTTCGTCCTGATGTACAATCGTATGGGTACTGAGTTACACTGCTCACAGGGATCCTGTGGTCTGCGAAAGATCTTCCTGAAATATGGAAATCCCTTTTCTTGATTAATTAAAATAAATACTGTATTAGTAAAATATCCAGTCCAAAGACCAACCACTTCTCAGATTTTCATGTGTGAATGAATCACTTATATGTTGTTAAAATGAGAATTCTAATTCAGTAGGTCTACAGGAGGTCCGAGATCTTCATTTTCAACCAGTTCCTAAGTAATATCCATGCTGCTCATCTCCAGTTTACTGAGGAGGAAAGACTACTTACCCATAAATCCAGGGACCACCATGAGTAGTGCTCAAAATTATACTCTGGAAAACTGGCAACTGAACTCGCAGCTCCCTACCAGCACTACTCACAACAGCCAGAAGGTGGAAACAGCCCACCAGCATCCACCAGTGGATGAATGGGTAAGCAAATTATGGTCAGACACCATGGGATAGTATTCAAACACAAGACACACACGCACATGCAGGAAATACTGACACAGACAGACCTTAGTAACATTGAGGTAAGTGTGGTGGCACAGGGCTGTAATCCCAATACTCTGGGAGGGTATGGAAGGAGGACTACAAATTTGAGCCTACCATGGGCAACTTGATGACCTTGTCTTAAAAGAAAGACCTTGGTATGCACCTCACACCCAGTGCAAAACCCTTGGGCTCTATCCCCAGGGCCAACCCCTGACCCCATGAAAGTTATGTTAACTGAAATCCAGAAAAAAAAAAGGACATGTTTTATATAATTCTATTTAAATGAAATACCTAGGACCCACCCCGCTGGGCCCGAGCAGCTCCGACCACAGGATAACTAATCTGCCTTCCAGGGGACTGTGCCACTGGCGCGGACTCCTGGAAGAGAACAAGAATGGGCCCCTCAAGGACCCACTCTGCTGGGCCCGAGAGGCTCTGACCACAGGACAACTAATCTGCCTTCCGGGGACTGTGCGATCAGCGCGGACCCCTGTAAGAGAACAAGAATGGGCCCCTTGAGGACCCACCCCGCTGGGCCCCAGCAGCACCAGCACACGGGCTTAGAATCAAGGACAACGCCTCCCGGCTCCTTAAGCAACTGGCTGTTTCAGAGGTCTGGCTAAATTGATAGCAACTGCATTGGGTGATAATGCAGTGTACCCCCAAGTCCTCATATAATTTTGATGGGGCTGAGTTATTGGTTTGTTATTGGTTTGTTGATTGACAATGTGAGCACTGTGCCCACCCTGGGGTGGAGCTGACATACAGCATAAGGGAAAGTGGGTCTTCCCCTTCCGCCTTCTCTCTCTCGCCAGCGTGCCTTGCAGCTTGCAGCCGCCATGAACTGTAGCCCCGTCATGCCACACTATCTTGGAGCCAACTTAAGTATGGACTGAAACTCTCGAGAAACTGTAAGAATAAACCTTTCCTTCCCTAATTTTGGGCGTCAGGTATTTTGTCTTGGCAATAAGCAAAAAGTAACTAAGCAACTAAGGAACATTAAGCAACTAAATGCTAGTATTGTTTTGTTGATTTTGCAGGCCTGGGGTCTGCAACCTGAGCATCTCTTTGGAAGATGACAATAAGCAATGTAGCAAATATGGGGGATTCTCTTCTGTCTTGTCTTTGATACCCAATATGGTTCTCACTGTTTTGCTTTACTCTGATTATGTATTTTTTTTTCTGCTTTATTTTATATTCTGTTTTTATTGGTTTTACTCTGTTTTGTTTTTGGTTCAATTCTACTATACCTGTTGGAATGGGCAGCTATTCTGAAGATAACAAGATATATTATAGTAGCTATTGTTTTCATAGTATCTTTCTTCGAAGTTTTGTACCAGTTCTGCTGCTTTGTTTTGACTGACTTTGTTCTGTTATGTTCTGTTGGATTTTACTATCTTTAAAATAAAAAATAAAATAAAATAAAAATAAATGAAATACCTAGAACAGATAAACCCATAGACAGAATGCAAACCGGCACCAACTACTGCAAGAGTAAGGGTTTCCTTCTGAAGTGACCACAACCTATGGGACAAGTGCTGGCTGTGTAACACGTTACTTATGTTCTGTCAATTTCACTTCAATTTTTTAAATGTGTGAAAGAAATATTCCTACCAACATATTAAGTGGCAAAAAAAGATAAGGCCCACAATTCTATGCCACAAATGTAAATATTTCCCATGGTAATGTAACATTCTAATACTTCATTTAATCTAAGTCTTTTTCTTTGTTGATAAAATAGAGATATTTATCCTGTCTACCAACAAAATTTTAAGGAACCAAAGGAAAGTGATAACTAAGACAGGGATATAGCTCAGTGGGAGAGCACGTGCTCAGCACAAGGTCATGGGTATCAGATCCCCAGCACGGCCAAAGGAACAAAACAAAACTGTAAGACAACCTTTGAAGAAGTAATGCTACATTATTTTTACCATGACAGGTGCAGTTCTCAAAATTACACATGGTTTCAAAAGTGGAAAACAATTCCTGCCAGGCATGGTGGTGCACGCCTGTAACAGAAGCACCTGGGAGGCTGACGCAGGAGTTTGAGGCTAGCCTGGGCCACACAGTAGGTTCAAGGTCAGCTTGAACTACATAATAAGACCCCATCTCAAAAAAAACAAAATGAATTCCTCAAGACTTGAGGATTACTGAAAATAGACATTTCAACTAAATTACCAGATCTCTAGCTAGACAGTAAATCTTGTGGCACAGATCAACTTTCGGGAAGCAATTCTCCTGTTTCCTTTATAATGCAATTAGTTCTGTTTATTTATTTATTTATTTATTTATTTTTTTGCGGCACCAGGGATTGAACTCACAGCCTCAAGCCTGCCAGACAGGTGCTTAAGCCACTGAGCCAAACTCCCAGCGATTAGTTCTGTTTAATGACACAATTAGGCAAATTCTAAAATACACTCAGAAATTAATCATCCTCTATCTTTCATAAAATGACTCAAATGTCCTTTTTGTTAGTTCTTTTTGTCTGAAACGCAACAGCCCGCTTCAGAACAATGTATGAAGGAGACGAAAGGCTCACGAGGAAGAACACACATTGGCCGCAGCAGCGGGCCACACGACCCGTTAGATAAGAAGAGGCAGAGCCTGGCATGACTACTTCTAAGCCTCTTCTCTCTGTGAAATAAGCAGGTGAGCTGTGGCGTCATGGGACAGGTCCCCTTGCTCAGCATGAGTCAAATATACAAGCAGCTTTAGCCCAGTGAGAAAGACTGCTGCAGGCTTTTGAAAGTAGAGTTAGTTATTATTTTCACTTTAGATGTCACTACCCATTCTTTCAGCTTTCTCCACAACCAATAAAGAAACAACCACCAGCCAGGTAAGAACAACTCTATGCTAAGAACACTGCTCTCCAGGAAGCAACCTACCGTAGCAGCACAACTCACCGCAAAGATTTTTAACAATGTTTTCATGTAGAGCTTTCGAATACCAAAGGAGACTCCAAAAATGGCAGGGACTATGATGAAAACAAGCAGGAGAGTGAACAGGACAGTCAGGGAGATACCCAGAAGGCTGACAATGAGGCTATCAAAAGGCAGCAACAGGAACATGGTGGAGGATTCTGGTCAGGCAGTGCCTTCCTTCCCACACACAAACACGGCCTTCAGGTGGCCCTTTCCAACAGCACCAGCCTAGGAATGGAAGTCAGTCCCCCACGGGTACCAAACTCCATCCTAAAGTTCACGTCATTCAACTGCCTGCATGGAAGGCATGGGGGTAGAATGACAAGAGAAACGGGCCACGAGAGGCAGCCCCAAAACACCAGGTCTCCCCAGAACAGACGGCCTTTGCGGTGAACACAGCAGGAGTCTTCAGTCAACAGCATCCGAGCCCAGGCTGAGTTTCCGAACAAGCGGGAAGTGAAAGAGGGAGTCTTCGTTCAGCTTTCCTGATGCTGCTTCCAGACGTTTTACTCTTTTTTTCTGCCTTGAAGCATTCAGTAGATAAGTCTGCCCAGCAGACCTGTATTGCCAGAAGTACCAAAAAGAGTTCACGTTGGTGCCAGAAAAATCCTGCTAACTCCTATAGAGGGCCTGACTGCTGGCAATCTTGCAGAAGGCTTCTGAATGTGATTATGTGGAAATTAAACAACTGTTTTCTTCAAATTCCTTCATAAGCTGAAAACTATGCTCACTGGAGAGAGTTCGTGTCTGGCCCCATTCTTCCCTGAGAGGCTCCTGGTGCTGCTGCCCCAGGACCCTTCTACCTGGAGAGCCCCAGCCTTCGCCAGGACACAGAGTGCCACATGCTGCTTGCAGTGAGTGTAATTCCAGACGCGCCTGGCATTGGTGTCCTCCTGGGATTCTTCTCCCTCAAGGCCCCCTTCTCAGCGGTGACCTGGGTTCTTGGCAAAAAGTTGTTCACATGCTGCCAGAGCTGGGGGTGGAAACAGAAACATCGTCAGTCACACGAATCAAGAGCAAGGTCAACGTGCTTTGTGTGTGGGAGGGGACGGCTGCTTCAGAGTAAGCCTACAGTTAGGCCAGCTTCTCAAGCTGTCAAGGTTAAAGGGACCAGACACAGGTGGGGGAGGAAACACACTAAGTTTCATATAGTTTTCAATTCCAATGATAGGAACTGTGAACAGACTATGTGTCTATAAGACAAGTTTCAAAGGAAAGAAAGGCAAATCTATGAACCACAAATCTCCCTCTTACCTGGCCCCAAGTTATTCAGAGTTCTTCTCCACAGATGCAACATATTACCAGCTTTATATCCTTCCCCAAATAATCTCCACTTAGACAAGGAAATCACAGTTGTCCCTCCCTTCCTGTCACCGGCCTGGCAACAAGGACAGCATACAATGCACGTTGTTCTTCAGCTTGCTTTTCATTTTGTTGCTTTAGCTTAACTAGTCTTGGAAGAGAGTTCCATCAGCACACACAGAGCGCCTGCACTCTGCAGATGTATAGTGTTTGGCTGTAAGAATGTACCTGGGTGGAGGTAATCAGGCTTCTAAGGTTAGACGCCGCTAGTTTCACTTTTTTGTCATTATAAATAATGTAATGAGTAAGCATGTGCATGTATAATTTAGTATAAGAATGCACATGGCAAATACATTTTCAGGATAAATTCTTAGAAATGGAATTTCAGGGGAAAAGGAAATACACATTTCCTC
This sequence comes from Dasyprocta punctata, assembly GCA_004363535.1. NCBI lineage: Eukaryota > Metazoa > Chordata > Mammalia > Rodentia > Dasyproctidae > Dasyprocta > Dasyprocta punctata. The sequence continues at coordinate 211,906 of RJWM01000275.1, forward strand.
CACAGAGATTAAGCCTCTTTAGCCTACCTTCCAACATCAGCTACTCAAGAAGGCATTCCAGTGGAACTGACATTCCCATTTTATAGCACTCATTCCAAATCACAACTTACACGAGTTCTGAATTTGGGTGCTTCCTGTCCAGTCTCTGGCTTTTTCCCCAAGGTGTAATTAAGTCCAGTGCCTTGCACATGCTAGGCAAACACTCAACCACTAAGCTACATCCCCAGACCTTAGCAGAACATGATTCACCTCCTGGCTCTGTCCCAATGTACGCACAAGTTCAAGAAACTGAACAGATATCCACTTTACCTTAAATTTTATCCAGTGCTTTATAAAAAAACATGTTACCTCACTTGGTTAATTCCAACAAGCCGACCTGTATTATCTTCACTTTCCAAATCAGGAAGTGAAGAGGTACAGACACAGATACAGTTCTGCATTGCCCCCAACATGCTCCCATTCAGCAGTGGTCCAACGCTCAACCAGGACATGACATTTCTGTGGCACTGAGTCACAAATACTAGTTCCTCCCCACTTCTTCCACTATCACATTATCATTATTATTGCAAACATTTACTGAATGGCTTAATACACGACAGACACTGAGCTAGTAAGCCTTTTACACAGCCCTCAATTCTCACAACTCTAGTGGAGTTACTATTCTCACCGCCATTTAGAGGTAAGCATACTGAGGGTTTGACGGTAACTAAATTTCCCAGGGTCACACAGCGATTAAGTGGCAGAGCAGCACTCAGGACAAGTGCCTATCTCTGAGCCCATACTTATTAATTACTATGCCTTCCTGTCTCCCAAAGTAACTTAAAATAAATCATCACTTCCCTCACGCCAGACCTGCTCTGCAGACCTTCTTATGATGAGAGAAAAACCACAAGGCAGATCTGGATTCAGGCACACTGGAATGCAGGGTTCTCAGAATTCAAGGTACAGATGTGCGCTTTCACTTTCACAAACTGGCAAAATTCACAGTACATGCCAGACTCTAACTATATCCAAAAGCACCAAGGTGTCTGTGATCTGTATTCTGTATGCCTGTCCGGCCCCTAGGACCTCCTAGGGCCACACCTTCACTTCACTCACCCATTCCTGGCCCCCTGCTCCCCTTGGCCAGCATTCCCATGGGAGAGACACAGCAAGAATCCTGTCCTACTGGAATCCTCTGTCCTACTGGCCTTAAATGCCACAAATTCAAGGTGACTATCACGAAAGCCCTCGTGACCCCGCAAACTGAAATTTGGACCGCTCTTCTTTGGACCACAATCAATTGAGAATTCCCAGGGTTACTCTGGGTTCATGTCCCTGAAACAGTAAAGTAAACACATGTAGCAACAGGCTAATTTCTTCACCAAGTTCAAGGATTGGCAAACCACAACCTGCGTGGGGGCCAACCCTCACTATGGCCTCTTTTATAAGGCTTCCAAGCTAGGCATCATTTTGGGTGTGCTTTTTTGTGGTACAGGGGGTTGAAACCAGGGCCTCTGACATACCAGCAAGAGCTCTACCACTGAGCTGTACTCCAAGGCTGGTTTTTACATCTTTGAAGAGATGTGAAAAACAAAGGAATATGTGAATGAGACCATGGCCTGCAAAACCTAAAATATTTACTACCTGACACATGACCCAGTTAGTTGTTCTTTCAGAGATGACTTCTCCCCTCGTCCCTCTCCACCCACTGAACTCTCCCAGACAGGGAACATCAGACTAACCAAACAAGTTACTGAGCCAACATTAATCTTTACCTAAATTCTTAGAAGTAAAGGAAACAGCAGACACACTGCAATTATTAAATAAGTGTCCGAACATTTTCAGGGATCAGCAGAAAAACTATCGAAGTCAGATTTATCTGGTGTTGGGGGCCAGGGATTTACCAGGCTCAAGCACTTGCCTGGTAAGCACGAGGCTGTGAGTTCAATCCCCGGTACAAAACAAAAAAAAGCAACAAAACAAACAACTATTACAGAGGTACCTGGTGTTTTATGGCCTCAATAGACTTTGATCACCAAAAATACCAAAAAACTGCTCATATTAGAACACAATCAAAACACAGTTTCTGGATAGCTGCTTACACAGGGGAGGATCTCACTGTGCCTCAAGTAACTGTAACAAGGATCTATTCAAAGCATCAGGCAGGGTGGCCATTAATTCAAAGGGAAATTTACTGATCTGTTTAACTTCCACAGTTGGCTTCCAGTCAAACTCCTCCATTCATTTGGCCCAAAGTTCCCCCAAGAACTTGTGCTCCAGAGAAAAACAGAAAAAGCAACTAGTTCCAAGTCTGCCAGGAAAGAAGATGGCTTCATCCTGGGAAGGTGTTGGAGCTCACTGCTCAGCCAACTAAACCCTTCAATCCACTGAACGGCAAGAATGCGCCTTCAGGCCTCAGTTCTGGGAGCGATCAGATCATTAATTCAATAGCTATCCATCAGGCAATCAGTATGAGCTGGACACTATGTTAGGGCTTAGATATTCAGTAGTGCAAACATGTCTACACAGAAGGATCAAATAAGAGCAATTTAATTTAAATCAAGTCCTCTACACTAGTTCTGAGCCCATCACAAGGTACATGGCAAAGACTATTACCACTCCCAACTACAGAACCAAAACTTTTCAGCTACCACTCCTCTGACTTAGGAGACCATGACTGTCAGAATATGTTATGTCGACAGAAATGCTACATGCCAACCCAAAAAGCTTCCTAAAAGTGCCATTTTATCAAAAAGACATGCCTAGTCCACACACAGATACATGCATTTTTAAAGCACACCAAGTACATGCTTGTCAGATTAGATGGTACATCTTACCATTTCATCAGGGTAACAAGAAACCCAGAGGACGGTCTTCAGTTCTGGGCACCAAACTTTATGATATCTTAGAAAAGGATTTCACAGTAGGACATAAAGTATGAAATCCACAAGCCAAAAATTACAATGTGCCTAGCAAGTAAGAAGTGATAAAAAGGTTAGCTGTGAAACAGAAATATGAATTAAAACTACATGGCAAAAAAGCCACGATAAACCACTGTATTGGTGAGAATGATAAAATATTCTCAAACACTACAGGCTGCTGTGTAACGTGGTATAGCCTCTTTGGAGAACAATTTAGCAAAGTCATAAAAGAAACATAAATACATATAACTTGAGATCCAACAATTCCATTATAGAAATTTATCCTAAGAATACACTAAGGCAGTGCTTTTGACCTGGGACAATTTCTGACCCCATGGGCAATGTCTGTGGATATTTTCGGTTGCCACAATTAGGAATGGGAATGCTATCAGTACCCTGTGCGTACAGGACTGAGACAATGCTAAGCATCCTGTAAGGTGCAGGAGGGCTCCACAACAAAGACGGTCTGGGTGTGGTGGTGCTTGCCAGGGGACCCAGCACCCTGGGAGGTGAGGCCTGAGGATCACAAGTTTGGGCCTAGTCTTGGAAACACAGTCACTTGGTAAGATGCCTCAAATTTAAAAATAAATAAAGTGGCTGGAGATACTTAATGCAAAGGTCCTAGATTCAATCCCTAGTACCACTGGAAAAAAAAAAATCTTGCTCCAGATGCCGAGGTTAGAAAACCTACTGACTGCCCCACTGGTTGTAATACTGAAAGAATGAACAATGTCCATTAATCAATGGAGGATAAAACAGTATATTACTATTATTCCTCTCTTAAAAGAAAAAAGAGATGCCTCTATATACACGGTAGTAAGAGAGAATCCTGATTAGATGGGACAAAGCACCTGACACCTGCAACTTAAGGAGAGATTGACTTTGGCTCTCCATTTCTAGATGTTTCAGTCCACAACCTGCTGGTTAAAAAGCAGAAGCGCCATGCTGATGGGGAACGATGGGAGAGTTGCTCAAGTCATGGCAGTCAGGAAGTGAGGACTCAGGGAGGGAAATACACCCTTCTGGGTCACCCCCACAGTGACCCCCTTCCAGTCAGAACACAGCTCCTCACAGCACATTCAGCTATAATTCATGGAGAGCAACGCTGTGCCCCAATCACCTTCCAAGAGCCCCCCATGGACACATGAGGCTTTGGGGGGATATTCTTGATTTAAATGGTTATAAATGTCTACAATAAACATGAAGGGGAAGGGAGGGAGGATAGATATCTATGTATATAGTTTATACATATTTGCAAAGTACCTGTGGGGAAGTACACAAGACACTGGCTGCCTATAAGAGGACTAGAAGAGAGATGTCATTGTTTCCTCTCTTAGTGTCTTTGAAGTTGCATTTCAAAGGTAGTTATGTCTCATTTTTCAAAAATCAAAAGAAACACACCAGAGCTTGTATACAGGCTTCCTTACTGAGTAGCATGAGTGGAATTATGTCAATTACTTAATCTCTTCCAGTTTCTGTTCAACAGTAACTCCTATAAGGACTGTTTGAAACATGACATGGTAACACTTTTCGCAAACAGTAAATTCTCAAAATACATGAGCTATTATTTTTATTACTACTCTAAATCTCTATCACAAGGAAGGAGGAGGGGCATTTGAAGGTTTTTCCCAGGAAGTGTGAATATTATGCTAATACGAATTCTTGTTCAGTGATCACTCTTGGCTAAAGGTGTTCAGAGCTCCTGAAAAGTGGCTGGAGCCCACAAATCCTACCCAGAAATTGCATGTGGTGTGACAGGCAGGCAAAAACAAAGCCAGGCCAGAAAACAAAACAAAACCCCTGCAGAATCAGGAAAAGTAAATGTTCACGGCTTAAAGAGGGTAGGTATGCTGTGTGAATGCATAAGCAAAGCCGAGGACACTGTCACAGCATTTCTGCGTCCACAGTAACCACCTGCCCGAAGACGCAAGGCCGCAAGCCGCATGGGCTTACAGAGACCGTTTTCAGCCATCACTGGTGCGCTCACTGACTGCCCACCCAGGACCCACATTTGAATCACACGGTCTGTGTGAAACGAAACAATCTCTGGGGATAGGAAAATACTAAATATACTCAGCAGACTAAGTCAGCTTCCCAGGGATCACAGGGTTAACAAGTGGGTGGCCAAGCAGGATTAGGACAAATGCCTGCCTGAATCCATGCTCTCTAATCACTATGCCTTCCTATCTCTCAAAGTGCTTCAAAGTAAATCAACAGTTCCCTTACGTCTACTCTGTAGCACTACTTGCGATTGCAGAAAAACTGCAAGACAGATCCTGAATCGGAAGAAATACATCTGGACTTGTTTTTAAGAAAAAGGAGATTTTAATGTGTAACCAGAACTGGGTTAAGGACCATTACCAATTAACTCAGCAAACAAGTGAAAACTGAGAAAAAACCAACTACGATCACAGATATTCCTAAGTAAAAATTCCTAGTCCTCTACCCTAAAAAACTAATAAAGAGAAAGGAATATAGATAAGTGGGAAATACACTGGAGCTGATGAGAGGATTTAACTGCATTACAGGACTATGAAAACTGGAGGTCTCACCCAATACGCTGGCTGCCCCACAGGAAATGCAGTCTGCTGGCAATGCCCTGAGGCAAGGGCCTTGGTGTTGTTTCTTGGCGGTTGTGGGGTGCATGTTTTATCTCAATGTGAAGATTCCAACCCCAGTCCTTGGGGTCAGAGGTGTAGCTCAGTGGCACAGCATGTGCTTATTAATACGTACACGGGCCTGGGTTAGCTCTACCCCCCCCACATACACACCCTCATAGAGCTCTGGTGGGAATGCAAGCTAGTTCAGACACCTTTATAAAATAGCTAAACACCAAGTTACCATATGACCTAGCAATTCCACTCCTAGGTACCTACCCAATAGAAATAAAAACAACTGTCTGCACAAAACAAAGATGCACATGTTTGCTTAGAGCATGAGTCACAAGAGTCCAAGCATGGAAACAACCAAAATGTCCATCGACTAACAATGACAAGAGTAGTATATCCACACAGTGGAATGTTATTTAGCTATAAAATGAAATGAAAAATGCTGATTCACATTATAACATGAATGAACCTTGCAAATAGCATGCTAAGTGACCGAAGTCACTCACAATAGATTCTATTTATATGCAACTGGAAAATCTGGAGACAAAAAGGAGATGAGTGGTTGCTTAGAGTAGGAAGACTGGAGAGATATAGGAGTGGCTTCTTGAGGTGATGAAAATGTTCTAAAATTGACTATGGTACAGCACCTGCCTAACAAGTGCGAGGTTGTGAGTTTGATTCCTGGTAGCAAAATAAATAAGTAAATTAAATAAATAAATAATAAAATTGACTACAGTGATGGCTGCATATATCTGTGAAAGCAATAAAAACTACTAAACTGGAACACTATATGGCTGAACTGCCAAGCATATGATTTGTATGTCAAGAGAGTTATTTTATTTAAAGTCCCTGGGATTGATCCCCAGCATCCATCTCTCTCTCTCTCTCTCTCTCTCTCTCTCTATATATATATATATATATATCTAGGTACCTATACACACACACACACACACACACACACACACACACACACACAATGGCCCCTTGTTCATGAACATAATTCTTTCCATGATTCTGGTCACAAATCTAACTGGACAAGAACTAAATCAAATTCAATGGTTAGGTTCACTGATCTTATGGGGAAGTTTGATTCCATTCTTGTCCAATTTGGGTTGTGACCAGAATGGTGGAAAGAATTAAATTCATAAACTCAGATAAATGATAGATAGACAGACAGATAGATAGATAGATGTGTTGCTCATAAAGAATAGGATGGGCTGGGGTGCAGCTCAGTGACGCAGTGGTTGCTTAGCATCGGAACGGCCCTGTGTTCCATCCCTGCGGTGGATGGGAGGGGTGTCCCTGTTCAGGGAACATTCACCTGCATCTGGATTCTGCAGAGCGGAAGATGTATTACAGTAATTAGACCAGATGAATCTTAAAATTCCTTCCTAAAACAAGATTTTTGTTTATGTGTCTTTACTTAAAATTGTGAAATGCCAAGGAAGCAGTAATGCACAATGGATAAACACACAATGAATTGGACAAGCTACATTCAAAATCATCGTCCATTGCTTTCTAGCTCTGTGACCTCCAGACAGTAACATCCTATGCTTCAATTTTCTCATCTGTAATATGGGAACACTATACATCCCATGGTGTTACAGATCAAGCTACCAATCCAGAGCCTGGCATAAGTGCTCAATGAACGGAAGGTACCGACTAACCACTAACCACTAAAAAGCTGCAGCAGCAACAGTAAAATGACAAGCCACAGTGTTATTAGTTGGTCACTGAAAATCCTAGCCCAACCTCTTCATTTTATGGCTCAAGTAACTGAGCCTTGAAGAGTTAAATGACTGGAACAAGTCTTAACAGAACTGGCAACAGGAACATAAGAAGCACGGCCAGATCTCCAGCCCAGTGGTCTTCCTACTCTCCAGCTGTCCCCGCACTGGCTCCGGGGTAGGTTACACTTCAGAGAGAAGCCATCCAGCTTTCCTATTCACTCTGTCCAGAAACAGACACACTGCACACCCCACTGTGGGTCAGACAGGGACATGATGAAACAAACATGCCTGTGCTGGCACAAAGGAGAACGTGTGCAAGACGAATTTAACGTTAGTTAAGTGTCCCTGGAATGTGCTTGAGCGGGGCGTTGTGTCACACGCCTGTAAATGCCAGTATTTGGGAGGCTGAGGCAGGAGAATCACAGAGAATTTGAGACCAGCCCTGATTACACAGTGAGATCAAGACTAGCCTAAACTATATAGCAAGAACCTGTCTCAAAACAAACAAACAAACAAACAAAAAAAACAAAAACAAAAAGAGACAGCCTGATTTGCTAGGGCTTTAAGATCCAAGACATTTCACTACCCAACCTGAACACTGTTCTGACAGCTGCATTTCAAAACTGGTGCTTTTATAAATGAGTACAGTATGTGTAATTAGAACTTCTTGGCCTCTTTCTTTAAAAACAACACACACACACACAGAGGTTATTTCATTCGGTGTGATGCTTTTGAGAACCACTAAAGAGAAAGCATCAAGATAAGTGTATGTATCAACTCCCCAAGATGAATGTAAACATTACATACTGAAAACATATACTAATAAAAAATAAATTCAAAAAAATCACTCGTTGTATGTGTCAACACTTCAGTTCCTTTCTAGTGCTAAGTACACTATTTCTCCCTCAGACAAACATCATAATTTTTTATCCACTCACCTACTGATGGACATCCTGCTTGTTTTATTTTGGAGTTACTACAAATAAAGTTGCTATCCACCAGGTGCGTCGGTGTACATACCTGTAATCCCAGCACTCAGGAGGCTGAGGCAGGAGGATCACTGTATTTGAGGCCAGCCTCAACTACATAGCAAGACCTTGTCTCAAAAAAAAAAAAAAAAGGCAACCCACCCCAAAATAAAGCTGCTACCACAAGTCTTTGATCCCTCTTGGTGATGGTGAGTCTGTGGCACACATGCCGTAGATCCACCATCAGTGACCTAGAAGAGCCTGTAGCAGACGATTGATTCCAAGGCATACACATGCTCACCTTTCTGTGAAGCCATCAGAATCAATAGTTACCATAATGCCTTTAAAGGTGATCATACAATTCATTTCGGTGATCATACAATTCATTTCCAACTGGTAAATAAAAACATTTTTTGTCTCTCCCTATTTCTCACAAATGTGAAGAAAATGGTATCCAGAGAGGGCTGAAAACCACAATCAGGAGTTGTCTTAAGTTTGTCAACCTAGATAACAAAAGATGGGGGAGGGTCTCTAAAAATTTAATGTATTCAAGAATGAGCAAGGAAGCCGGGCGTGGTGGCGCACGCCTTTAATCCCAGCACTCGGGAGGCTGAGGTAGACGGAGCGTTGTGGGTTCGAGGCCGGCTTGGGCTACAACGCAAGCACAAGGCCGGCCTGAGCTACATAGTGCGACCCTGCCTCAAAAAAACCCGGGCCGGGAGTTTGGATCAGTGCCTTAAGCGCCTGCCCTGGCAGGCGCGAGGTTGTGAGTTCAATCCCCGGTGCAAGGCCCGGGAGATTGGCTCAGGGGCTCAAGTGCCTGTCTGGCAGGCACGAGGTTGTGAGTCTGATTCCCGGTGCTGCAAAAAAAAAAAAAAAAAGAGCAGCACACTACAATCTGGAATATGCATGCTGAGAGATCACAGGGAAGAGTTTTAAAAGGTAAAATGCAGATTACACAAATTGGTCTAAAATACAACCCTTGGTTACTGGAATCAGTAATGCAGTCAGCATGAGCCCGAAGCTGAATACACAGTTGCTTGGCAGACACCCTCACATTAGTACTCTTTATTCAAGGCTATGGCTTTCAGAGTCTCTAGCAGTTTTTATCACAGGTTTTCATGCATGATGGCCCCTCCCTTATGGTTTCCCAACTCCTTGTTAGGGTCTGATGAGACTATGGTGGCTTTGACATTTACCAGTTCTAGCTACAGCTGTTACTCTCTGATTTACAAGACCTTACATAATTAATTGGGCTTCCCTAGATTTAAGTTTTCTCACCAATTCTGCTTTGTTTTTGAAAGGCTAAGGGTATAGTTCAGTGGTAGTATGTACGCTTAGCACGCTAGAGGCCCAGGGTTCCATCCCCAGCACCAAACTTCAAAAAAGAAGAGTCATGCTATAGGTATTATATTCCTCATAAAAGGTCTTCCAGTACTACAAATGTTGTGTTTAGAAGGTGCAATCCTCACACATAATTACGTCAGGCAAAATACAGTGCCCAAGAAAGGCGACAAACCGGTAACTGTTGTGGCCTGTGTGCATGTTATGTGGTTTAAAGAACAGAGATTACCTGACAGGGATTAGGCAGAATCCCAAGTGTTTAGGACATTCCTTCTCTCCAACTGCATTCTCTCAAGAAGTATTAATCACACTACAGAAGCGCTATTTAGCTCAGAACACACGGGTGGATGATAATCAAGTCTCCCTGTGAGCATAATGATACTGAAGTAAACCACACGCCATAATGAAGCTCTCCTCTATTTTACTTGAATATGGAACTTTGTAGCTACTTAGTGCTTAACCTGGCTCAAATATTCCTCACAAAGCAAGACATTTTCTTTATAAAAGGTTATTAACTTTTCATGGTACGCACATAGATGAGAAAAGTGGTTCCTTTAGCAGAAAGCACTTAGGAAGTTAGGTTAGACTTCTGACAGACTTGCCACAGGCCTCATCCGGACACCACACACTGGGGTAATGATTTATCGTGACAAAAAATATTCCACTGCGAATTGTTACGCTGGGTGGGAACAACAATCGCTGTACTGAGTTGAATCACATAAATAACACGACCTTATACACAAACTCACAAAACTCAACATACAAAGACTGATTTCTTTGTACCAGTCCTTGGAGAAGGAGACCATTCCCCCATTAAGAGTGAGAAGGCTGGCTGTGTGGCTTAGCTGCAGAGCCCTTGCAGCTGTGAGGCCCCTGGGTTCCATCACTAGCACCCTGGAGAGGGAAATAAGCAAAACTACAGGCCATTTCAGTCAGGGACAGTGATCCAGTCAGACGACTGCCCAGGGACATGGAGACATCTTAGCCTTGTGCAGGTATGCTCCACGAGGTTCCAACAACAAAGTCTCCTGATGATGCATTTCTTAGCTGCATTCTTGCATCCTGCTGATCCCACTGATGTACGTATTCCTGCATCCTAGTCTAATGATGTATTCCTGCTGAGTTTACCTCTCTTGAGGTAAAGAGCAGCACAAAGTTTGCTAAGAAATTCATACCATGGTTTTATGAAAAAGCCTAACTGATGAAGCATCTAGCCCGGGGATCAAACTCACAACCTCACACCTGCCAGACAGGCGCTGACAGCACTGAGCTAAATCTCTGGCCCCATTTTTTGACACAGGGTCTTACTGCACAGTTCAAGCTGGCCTTGAACTCACTTTGTAGCCCAGGCTGGTCTCAACCTTGCAATGATTCTCCTGCCTCAGCCTACCGAGTGCTGGGATTAAAGGCGTGTGCCACCACACCCGGCTCTCTAGCCCAGATATTTATGTGTTCATGGAATAAAAGGATTTATATGAAAATACCACAAAGTTTTTGTAAATGAGGGGATGAGAAGCTGAAGGAAGGGGAGGGGAATGGGGAAAAAAAGTTGTATCATGTACAGGAACAAATTCTCTATGATGATTGTGATCATTATATATATCTAAAATGTACCAATAAAATCTGATTGAGCAAAAAAAAGCTACTGAAAGAAAGAGAATACAATTGTTCTCTCAGTACCAAAGTAAAAGAGCAAAAAAAACAAAACAAAAAACAAACAAAAAATGGCGTGGGTGCACTCCAAATCATTCTAACTTTACTTTGTTTATTTTTGGCAGTGCCAATGCTCAAACCCAAAGCCTTACGCACAACAGGAAAGCACTCCACCACCACTAAGCTAAGCTACCTTCGCAGCCATTCCCCGCCCCCCGCCGAGTAACTACTTTATTAAACAGTGCAAATGTTATCTAAGTCTTTTATATCTTGTTCTTATTTTCAATGTAGTATTTCTGAGGGTATTCTTATGTCTCCTAAAAACTATAATTAGAACTTATCATTTTAAGTTTTATCTTAAGAAATAATTTGAGGCATACCCTCCAGTTTCACTATTCTGGTATTTGGTGGGAAAGTTCACCCTTACCATCCAAGGCCTTCGTGAGCGTTAGGGTTTTCAGTCATAGCCTCTCTCGTTCTTTGCAGAAAGAAACAAATTAAAGACAAACGAGCATCATGGTAGAGCACAAAGGCAACTGGACACGGACTTGGGAGAGGTTGCTTCCAGCCTCAGTTCAGCCTCTTTAAAGTAACTGAACTTCTGTGGACCGTGGAGGCTCACAAAAGAAAGCTGGATAAGATGACCTGGAAGTTCTCACTGAAATCAGAAATATTTTTGGGTTTCCAGCAGCCTGGTCATTAGATACCCTTTTCTGATCTTTCTCCAACTCACTAGACATTTCTTAGTTGAAGGACTATTAATATTGGACTGTTTCAATAAAAGTACAGTATAACTGTGTGTGACTCTTAGTTACTTTTAGGTAACTAAGTAACTCTTAGTTACTTTCTCTTCCTTGAAACACAATACCAGACACCCACAGCTTAAAGAGGAAAGGTCTATTTGGCTCACAGCTCCTCCAGGTTTTAGTCCACAGCTGGCTGGCTCCAAGGCAGGGCAGCATGACAGAGGGGCACAGCAGAGGCAAAAGAGCTCACGGAAAGCCAGGGAGAAGCAGAGTTAGGAAGGAGGAAGGAAAGACACACCACCCTTCCATGCCACGCCCCCAGGGCCCTCCTCCAAGGAGGCTTCAACTCCCAAATCACATTTAGCTTTACACTCATTGGTGGACTAGCCCATCGGTGAGTATCAGGCCCCCATGACCCAATCATTTCCGAAAAGCCCCAACTATAAACACAGGAGACTTTCATAACATATGCTAAAATTTTTATTTTCAATCTGAAGCCACTCTTGAGAAATAAGGGCTCATCTTTCATCAAGAGTTTCACCCTAGGATTAAAGATATGTAGAACATGTGTTTATTCAAAGCTCTGAGTTCAAGTCCCAGTCTCAAAAAAAAAAAAGGACTGACCCACGTGCAATGGCACACGGCTGTAGAGGGCTGAGGCAGGAGGATCACAGGTTTACAGCTCAGACTGAGCAAATTAGTGAAACATTGTCTCAAAACAAAACAAAGAGCTTGAGATGTAGCTCAATGTGAAGACCCAGTACAGCAATTATTTAATTAATTTCTCCCTGGGTCATGGGAGAAAGAGATGCGGAGGTGAACAGGGTAGGATTAGCCATAGGTGCGCTGATACGAGTGGACGATGACCACATGCTGGTTCACTAACCTACTTTGGTCTGTCTCAAATTACCCAAAATACAAAGCCAACACACACACACACACACACACACACACACACACACATATCACTTCGAAGAGGAAAAACAACAAAAAAAAGAGTACCTCACAGGCAGTGTTACACGGTTTTGTCCACAGTCTTTAAGTATAACTGCTTTTCACACCATTTTCCCTGAGGTGACATAGAATCTCCAATGTATAAAACCAAACAGGGAGGTTCTCAAAGTTCAGCCAAAATGAAGCTGAATGAACCAGAAAGAAAATTCTGCAAATGCTGTCGGGGCTCCCGAGGAGCCCACTGCTGGCAGAGAGGGCAGGGCGACGCGCCGGGCAGGACACCGCAGAGCCGCCCACCAGCTCCGCCACACGCAGCTCGCTCCGTTACTTCTCAGCGGCAAAACCTGAAGCCGTCGGTGCACGGCAAGCTCAGAACTACGCCAAACCAGGAAGGGGGACGGCGCGGAGGGCGGGGGTCCCGCGGAAGGAAGGGCGAGGGCCGGGGAGAAGGCCGGCCGCGAGGGGACGCCCGTCCGACAGGCGGCAGGTGGCGGCTTCCGGGAGCGGCGCCCACGTCACCGGGCCGCGTCGCCGCCGCTCCGCCGGGGCCGAGCCGGGGACGCCCGGCCGGACCCCGGGACGCGAGTGGGCAGGGTCCCCGCGGCGGCGTGTCCCGACCCCGCTCTCCCGGGAAGGGCCGGCCCACTCCACTCACCGGCCGTGGGCTCGGGCTCCCGGTGCTCCGCGCGCGACGTCTCCCGCTGGCGCCGCAGTCGCCGCCGCCGCCAAGGCGTGCGTGAGGACGTGCGCGCACCCGCCTTTGTCTACGCCGCTCGACGTGCGCGCGCCGGGCGGGGGGGCGGGGCCCGGGCGCGCGAGGCTGCTAGCTGGCGCGAGGTGCGTGTTGCCGCCGAGCTCAGGTCCGGCGGGGGAGCAACGGGCCATCCCGGTCCGCGTCGCCGTGTCCTGGCGGCTGTCGGTGGACGGCGAGCGTCTAGATGTGAAGCGCTTAGCTCAAGGCCTGGCCAGGCCAAGAACTGTCCGCGACCGCCCACCGCACGCCGTGCATCGGTGTCGGGGGCTGACCCCAGGACCCCAGGACCGCAGGGCCCCAGGGCCTCGGCATGCTGGGCCCTGGTGCCTGCTTAGCTCAGCCTTCCCCGTCTAGTTCACCTCATTACGAAGACGGGAGGAGTCGTAATCACAGCATTCTGGGAGGCTGAGGCAGAAAGATCACCATTTGAGGCCCAACCTGGGCAATTTAGGGAGATCCTATCTCGAAAAAATTTAAAAACAGAAAAAGGCCTGAGGCTGCAGCTTGGTGCAACGACCCGGATTCGATTCCTGACTACTACCCGCTGAGGGAGAGGGAGGAGGAGTGGGAGAGAAGGGAGGGAAGGAAGGAGGTTCAAAGGGGCAGAGACGAGTTGGTTGCAGGGACCTTGGCATATCCTCGCAGGTGCTGCTTTCCAGGCTGTGGGTTTGGGTCAGCTGATCCTGTTGCTGCCTGCACGTGTATTCTCGTGGTCTCAGACTTCAAAGAACTAACCTAAACTTAAAGTCTCCCCTAAAGCTGGCCCCTTAAAAAAAAAAAAAAAAGCAAACCTTTTTTTTTTTTAATTTTATTTTAAAGAGAATGAAACAAAACAAAACAGGACAGAAGAAAGCAGATCAGGATAAAACAATGCAAGCAACACAGGATTTCAAAACAAGACAACAGGAAATCAACAGTGGCTACAATAGCGTCTGGTTTTCTTCAAAATAGTTGTCCATATCTTCACACACAATGAATTCAAACAAAACACAATAGTATAAAACCCGTAAAAACAGAAGAACGAAAGTGTTACAGGCCTTCAAAATCAAGTAATAGGAAAATCAACAATGGCTACTGCAATGTCTCTTGTTCTCTTCAAAATAGCTGTCCACACTTTCACACATATTAAAATCGAATAATACAGAACAGACTAAGAACAATCAAAACAAAGGATAAAAGCATTATTGGGCTTCACAACAAGATGAGAGGAAATCAGCAATGGCTACCATAAAGTCTCGTTTTCTTCAAAGTAACTGTTCATACCATCACTCATAATAAAATCAATTCTTGTAAACTCTTTGGGAGAAGTTCTAGGCATGTATAAGCCTATACATGTACATCTATCCTTTCTGTATTAGAGGGAAAGACAAAACAAAACGTAACAAATTACAAGAGAAACGAGACAAATAATAAAGAGCCAAAAACAGTACAAACAGGCTTGCAAAAAACAAGGTGGTAGGAACATAACTAAGGTTGTTATTTTGCATAGTTATCTTCAAAAGAGTTACTCAGATTACCAGATACAGACTTGCAAAATTCATCTAATCTGATGAGTGTTAACTGTTTTGTTCCAAGAACTAATAGAATTAGTAATACAATCCTCTTAGCTATCTTAAGTGTATATGTACAAATTTATGTCTTTTCCTTTTCTCCTTTTCCCTATCTGGTTTATTTTTTCCCCTTTGGGCAGTTGGTTACCCTTCAACCATATTTACTAAACGTTTTGTATCTTATTTACTCTTTCAGTTTCTTTCTCTAGGGAGACAATACAGTATTTACACACGTGAGTTTGATTTATTTCACTTATGAGTATGGTCTCAAGTCTCATCCATCTACCTACACAAACAAACCCTTCTTAATAGACTTTATTTTTTCCTCCAGTACCGAGGATTTTGCGTTTATTCTTCATACTGCTGCCTGATGGTCACTCCATGCTAAATGATCTGATAAAATCTTTAAGGTAAACTTCAAAATTTGTGTAAAGAATGCTGGCTTTGTCTGCACTATGTGGTACCACATCTGTAATCCCAGTTCCTGAGGAGGCTGAGGCAGATGGATTTCGACTGTGAGGCCGGCCTGGGCAGATCCAAGCGAGCAGAGAGAACCATGGGGGGAAAGGAGGATTTATTTCCAGGATTTTAGATGTACACTAACCCAGCTGAACTTATGTCCAAAGTGCTGGCCATTAGAAAAAAATGAAAGGTTCTAGTTTTATACATTTGGCTGAGGGGGCTTCTCTTCAGGAACTGGGGGTAGGGGCAAGCGAGGATGCAGAAGCAAGACAAAGCAGTTGATAGCTCGGCCTTGAGAAAAGCTAGAGCCTCATGAGACCTGCAAGGACAACACGACGTAAACTGTGCAGGCCGCAGTTGCCAGTCTTAACTGGGCCAGAACAGGAAGTTACAGCTACAGGGGAGGAGGGGGAGTTTGAAGGAAATTGCTCTGTAAGTCCCGCTTTAGTATGGTCCTGTCTCAAACTTCTTTTTTTTTTTTTTGCAGCACCAGGGATTGAACTCACAACCTCGCACCTGCCAGGCAGGCGTTTAAGCCACTGAGCCAAACACCTAGCCCTTCAAAGTAAACATTTTTAAAACAGCTAGGGATGTAGTTCGGTGATAGAGCACCCCTGGGCTCAGTCCTTGGCACCACAAAAAATGCAAACATTTAATTGTAAAATATATATGACAATACAGTCTTAACCATTTCTTTTCATTTTCTTTTTTGTTGTTGTTGTTGGGCATCAACTTAAGAGCTCTACATGTGCCAGCATGTGCTCTGTCACTGACCTGCTCCCCAAGCTCGCATTTTGATGATTTCCAAGTGTTCAACTGGGTAGTGTTAAATCTATTAACAATGTTGTGAGCCTTCAGAACCTGTTCATCTCAAAAAACTGAAACTGGAGCTGGGCATGGTGGCACACGCCTGTATTCCCAGCCCTCAGGAGGAAGAGGTGGGAGGATTGCTGCAGGTTTGAGACCAGCCTGGGCTACAAAGTGAGTTCAAGACCAGTTTCAACTGCATAGTGAAACCCTGTGTCAAAAAAAACCCATAAAAACATAAAAACCCACCTCTCCATCCCCCTTTCCCTAAGTCCCCAACGGCTATATTCTGTTTTTCTTAGAATAATGTCCTCCATGTTCATCCATGATGCAGCGTGGGTCAGGATCTCCTTCATTAAGGCTGAATAATGTTCCACTGCTTGCTTACGTCACATCTTCCTTCTTATCTATCACTGGACATCTGAGACCCTGTTTTCAATTCTTTCTGATACATATACTCCGAGGCGGAATTGTCAGACTATGGGATATTTCTGTTCATGTTTTTGGTGTTGGGGATGAGCCCAGGGCCTCCTGACTGCTAAGCAGATGCCCTACCCCTGAGCTATACCTCCCGCCCCTATTTTCAACTTTCTTGAGGCACTGTTATTTGAGGTGTGGTTCTTCGACCTTTGAGGTGGAGTTGGGAGGACAGGTCTGGCTAGCGAGGGAAATTTGAGAGTCATCAGAATATTGATGGTCCGTAGGTTGAATTGATTCCTGAAGAAAGCTCAGGCTTGGGTGGAGGCAGCAGGTCAGCGCAGAGTGGAGAAGACAGGCTGTCCAGTCCTCATCCACGCTGCTTCTCAGGCTGAACAAGAGTGAGCTCAGGGCCAGCCCGGGCTGCAGAATGAGACTGTCTCTAAATAAAACAAGAAAAAGACCCTGTGCGGCCTTAAGGCTTACAATATTACAGACAGCTAAGGTAGGTAGAAATATTATTGGCAGCTGGACAGGGCTCGGCATTCAAGGGAGTCAGTGCAGAAGATGAGAATACCTTACAACTGTGGCTGAAGGTGCATTGGTTGAAGGCCAGGCCTCAGGATAAAGGTGGAATGATCAGGCCTACATACCTCCCTGAGGGATAAGCAGTAGACTATAATTGGTATCACCTGAACCAAAAACGTCTCAACAGACATCAGTCAGTCACCCACATGGATGACTAGGGCCTTCTGACTCATCTCTTCCAAAAAAGGTCCTTGTTCTTTTAGTGTACATTTGTCGCTTGACTTGCTTTCCCATTAGATCAACATTACCTAAACGGCTATACTTGTAGTCTTATTGGTTTGGCATAGCTTTGTCCCGCTTTGTAGTAACCTCATGATTTTGCTCTATAACACTTCCTCCAGAAATCGAGGGCCACAGGAACCCACTGAGGCCACCTCCTGTCTCTCAGGACCTGCCTCTCTCGTAATAAAATTTCCTGCTCTTAATACCTACTGTTCCTTAGAATTAATTATTCAATCTTGGAGAGCACAAATGGGCATAACAGACATTCAGCAGGTTGGGAGTTATACTATCTCCCTTATATCATTTGGAGGCCTCTCTGAGACAATTGGAAGGAGGTAAGAGTTTGCTTTTGTTTCATGAATTCTAGATTGTGGCTTGTTTAGGTGATTGAAAATTGTCATCCTTACTTGTCAGTTGCTCATGCCTTGAATTTTACACCTTCTCTCTTTTATGCATTATTTTTGTTAAAATGATTGTGGAAAGATTATTTCTCTGCTGTGACATTTGACTTTTGCAAACAAGGTCTTGTAGTCCTGTCTTATTTATGCTGCATTTGGATTTACTGGTTGGTAAATTTATGGACATTCTTTGTTTGACTATTGTGGTTTGTTATTTTATGTTAGATAACAGTGCTAGGGAAAAATAATGTTAGAGCATCCCCTAGTGGACTTTGATATGAAATGCTGTAAAATGGGTCTTTTTTATAAAATTTATGTTTTAAAAATATAGAAGCCTATTAATAAACCACGGGGCTCCATTTGCCAGTTAAAAGGTACTAGACTGGCAGCCATTATTAAGACTTAGAGGACAGGTTTCTCTGGGGCAGTCTGGCCTGATCACTCTCTGCACTCTAGAGGAAACATTACATCTGCAGTGCCTCAGTTTTCTTTCAGGTCTGGCCTGCTGGTGAGGAGACAATCTTAGCTCTTGAGATTCCCCATTCTTACCTTTCCAGGATGAAAGAGATGACTCATGGGCAAGCTGTGTCAGTAACTCACTGTGAACATGACAAGATAAGGCTTCCTTTATCTTATTTCTGATCGTTTCCCTGTCACTTTGTACTTTTCTTCTTTTGGAGGCATGTTTCTGCTAAAGATTAGAGAGGGAGGAACTCTGAATGGTTCCAACCTTTCTCTCATTTCCAAAAACTAAGAACCTTAAAATTGAATCTTTAGAAAATGAGCATTTGCTAACACCAAAGATAGTGAAGTCATCTTCGATCAGGGACACATATCCCACCTCTGGATCAGATGAGATATTGGAATTTTAGCCATCCAGGAGAACCTGCAGAAAAGCAATGCCCTTGATTAAGTGTTCTAGGAAACAGTCTCCTTTGGGTGAATGAACTTTAGACCCCCATGGAAAGAACCAACTTCTGGGTAAAACCAAAAAAAGCTATTTCCTAAGCACAATATTTAAGGGACTACACAGGTCTAAGGGAGACTCCCCAACCTTCTGGCTCTTGCTCTCTCCTGTCCTACGTCTGGTTCCCATCATTTATGTGGGTAGTGGAGGGAAATACTTCAGCTAATAAATTGTGGTTGCTGAATGATGGGTGCAGATTTTAACCTGTGAACTTCATAAGTGTGTTGCAGATATGGAGACAGAAATTTTGGAGTGAAATTTAGCCTTATCTTGATGCAAAGGAAGATTGCCTAGGTGATTAGGTAGACCACATATGTCTTAGAGACTTTTTTACCCTAGGGCCCAGGGCAGGTTTTCTCTGAGCCATTACTTGACTCTATCTATCTCTCGAAGTGATCTCTTTGCAGGCTAGGAAGTATTTTGATCACTTCCAATTTTCCCTTTGATATTTTCTTCTCTGTCTTTCAAAGAATTGAAAAGCAGTGGTTAAGGTCCCTTGATTATTGATTTAATTATGCTAGCAATGCTTCCTTCTTTAAACATGACTGTTACAGCTGGAATCAATTGTAACTTGCACTTTTGGAAATACCTGCAGGAGTTAGGAATGTGTGTTCCTGGGGAAGGTAAGGGCACAAGTTGGCTAGGATGGCTAGTCCAACCTGACCTCTCTTCTGGTCACTTTCCATATGACAGCCATCTACTATGGAGAAGGTAACCTCAGGGGACATCTTGAAAGAATATAGAAACCCAGTAAGGTTTAAAAGAGATGTCTATTTTTTTCTTATATTGCATATAGGAAATTCAGTGTCAACTTCTCTTACCCCTTTGGAATGTATTCTTAAGCACTGGAAATTTTTTGACCCTCACCTACTGAGAAAGAGATGTTTAATATTTTTCTGCATGCCCCATGGCCTTACTACCCACTAGAGCCAAAATGAATTGCAGAGGGAAGTATTGATCATGATTACTTCACAACTAAAATTGTACTGTAAGAGGCAGAGAAAATGACCAGAATTATCTTATGTTCAGATTTTAGTTGCATTAAGAGAGAAACCTTACTTGTGTTCAAAGTGTAAATGTAAACCACAGGAAAACTAGACACCTCTGGCCCTTAAGGTACAATCAGATACATGCATTATCACTGAGCCTGAGGCTCCTCTCCTTCACCCTTTGGACACTGACAATGAGGTTTCAACGTTTAATCAAAGCTTCATCCACTGTTACTGAACCTGAGGCTTCCCCCACTGCCCTTCAGATCCTAAGGGTGAGGCTTCTGAACCAGTCATAATCGAAGCCTCCACTGGACTGTATCCACCCTTAGCTGATTTTGTTCAAGCTTCTCAAGGATGATATCCCTTAGAGGAAGTAAATGGCAAATCCAGCAATACCCATGTTCATGTGCCCTTTTCTCTCAGTGTCCTCAAATGCATCAGACAAGATCTGAAAATGTTTTCAGATGATCCTGGTAAGAATATCAAGGTCTTCAGAGGACTTACCCAAACCTATGAACTAGACTGGAAAGATGTAATGTTGCTCTTCAATTCAACCTTGACTTGTAATGAGACAAGCAGTATTACAAGCCGCTATTACCTTTGGAGATGAATATCTGTAGGGAGTTGTTGAACTGGAGATTGATCACACATGTGGGGCTAAAGCAAGGCCAGTCCTGAAAATGCAGAGAGCCCAAAACAAGCCAGGTAAACAAGCTGTTCCAGTACCAAGAAGGCAAGGGGCCCAAACCAGCCAGACAAACAAGTTGCTAGGCAGTGGAGTTGAAACTTTCATTCTTCTTTGGAGGGTAAAAATAAACATGATACAGCGGTTGAGCAGTTCCTTCTCTCCCGTCAGGAGAGTAAGGGCTCCACCTGATCCCAGCTTCTGTCTCTTCTTTGTTTTCTCATCCTCTCCCCCAGGAACATCTAGAACTGCAGCTGTCACTACAAATACCATATTGTTAATTTTAGAAGGCTAGAAGACAGGTGTCCAGGGGAATGGCTGGTTCTTACTGGAGCCCAAGCAGTTCCTGCACAAGATCCCTACTGGTGACCAACCAGACAGGAGATTGCAAAAGGAGGCATCTTCAGACAACATTCTTCAAGGTCTAAAAATGATGAGAAGCCCTTTCATTATTTTAAATTGTCAACTATTCAACAGGAGAAAGATGAGAACCCCTCTGCTGCCTTAGATCATTTACAAGAGGCGTTGATAAAGCATCCATCCCCGGCAACTGATTCAACAGAGAGATTTTTTTTTGGCATTGGGGATTGAACTCAGGACCTTGTGCCTGCCAGACAGGTGCTTTACCACTGAGCTAAATCCCTGGCCCAGGACAGATTATTCTTAAAGACAAATTTATTACCCAGTCAGACTCAGATATTAGGAAAAAGCTACAAAAGATGGCTTTTATTCCAGATAGCTTACTTGATACTTCAGTGAGAATTGCCTCCTCGGTATTTTATAATCAGGACCAGGAGGAGGCCAAGGAGAGAAAACCAAGTGACTGCCTTGATTGTGACCTAAAGGGCAGTAGATCCTAAGCCTGATTCTTGGGGCTCCAAGAAAAGTTTGACAACTAAACTTACCTGCTGCTGCTGTGGAAAGCCAGGCCACCTTTAGGAGAGACTGTGATAAGAGCCATCGTGACAAAGGCCCCCTGAGCTATGCCCTGATTTCAAAGGTGACCACTGGACATTGGACTGTTCTCTGAGGTGGAGGCCCCAGAAATCAGACCCATCCTACAAGCTGGTCCAGGGCACTCACTGGCTTCTCCCTCCGGCCAGACTCTCTTGTCCACAGAGGAACCCAGGGTGATCATGACTATAGAGGGAAAAGAAAGCAGCCTGTTCATAGACACTGGACTGTTCCTTGGTCCTTCTTGTCAACCCTGGCCTGCCTTCCAGCCATCATACTTCAGTGAAAGGAGTCACTGGAGAGGTGGTAACTAGCTGTTTCTCGTGACCTCTAGGCGGTAACTGGAATGGCTTTCTCTTCACTCATTACTTTTTAATTATGCCTGAAAGTTCAGTTCCCACTCTGGGAAGAGATATCTTATCTTGCTTAAATACTGTAATTTATATACACAGGTCAGTTATGCTCCCTCCCCTTCATGGAGACAAATAAATCCTGAAGTGTGGGCAACTACAGGTAGAATAGATAGAGCAATTAGAGCTTCCCCAGAGCAAACACATCTCAAAAATCCCACTGTTTTTCCTGACCAGAGACAATATCCTCTAAGGCCTGAAGTTAAAAAAGGATTATTGACTATCTTCAATAACTTAAGGAAACAAGATCTACTCAAACATTATAATAACCTGTGCAACACTCCAATTTTGGGAGCTCAAAAACCCAATGGCAAAAAAAAAAACACACACACACAATGAAGAGTGGAGGTTAGTACACCTAAGATTGATAAAGGCAGTAGTGCCAATCCACCTGGTGGTCCTTAACCTGTACACTCTCCTTTCTCAGATCCCAGAGGATGCTTGTTTGTTTTCTGTGTTAGATTTAAAAGGTGCCTTCCTTTATATACAGATTCCTTTATACACAGATTTCCAGTTTCTTTTTGCCTTTGAAAATCCTCGTAACCAGGCCGCTCAGCTGACTTGGACGGTGCTTTCTCAATCATTCAGAGACAGCCCTCATGTTTCTGGAAAAGTGATTTCCTATGACTTGGTATATTTTGAATTTTTGCAAGTCACTGATGGATGATACGCTGTTACGTTCTCCCTCAGAAGAGCTCTCTAGTCAAGCAACGGTGCTCTTCTAAATTTTCTAGCAGACAGAGTTTAAAAGGTCTCTAGGTCTAAGGCACAACTCTGCAGCTTTATCATCTGTAAGGGAACCCAAAGACTGGGGAAAGGGAGAAACCAACACTTTCCTTCACATAGCCCCAAATCTTAAAACAGCTAAGGGGATTCCTGGGAATTACAGGTTTTTGTTGCTTTGGATAGCAGGGTACGGTAAAATTGCATGACCCATCTATCAGCTTATTAAGGAAGCTCAAAAGACACACTACCAATATTTTAACCTGAAACCCTGATTCCCAAAGTGTACCCCAGAAGCCTATGACAGGACAACATTTCAATTTACATATTGACGAAATGTGGGACGTGGCTTTGGGAGTGCTCATGCAGGACTGAAGGACTGCTCAACAGCCTGTAAATTATCTGAGTCATGAATTAGACATTGTAGCAAAGAAATGGACTATGTGTTTAGAGTTGTGGTTGCTGTAGCTGCCTCATGCCAGAGGCGTCCGAGCTAACTTTAGATCTCACTGTGTGTGCACCCCACAAGGTGGCAGGACTGCTTTCTTCCAAAGGGAGCCTCTGGCTATCAATCAGTTTCTAAATACCAGGCTCTACTAGAAGGACCAGCCATTCATTAAAGAAATGTTCCTCCTTAAACTCTGCCACCTTTCTACAAGAAAAGGAGGAGACTGAGGCTTAAGAACTTGACTTTGAAGAAATTCCCCATATGTACGCATCCAGAGAAAACTTACTAGACACACCCCTTACTGACCCTGATTTGACTCTTTTCTGTGATGCCAGCTCCTTCATGGAAAATGGAACGAGAAAGGCGGGGCATGTAGTATTGACTCTGCATCAGACACTTGGAAGTCCCTCACTTGCCCCAACTAGCAGAACTCATAGCTTTGACCACGGTTTTACTGAAATGGCCTGCATGGCTCTTGAACTTCCCAGGGTGAGGACTATGACAGGTGGCAAGAAGGTAAAGAAATAAAGACAAGACACAGAAAACTGGGATCAGGTGGAGCCATCTCCTAATGGGAGGAAGGGAACTGCTCAACCATCATAGCACATTTATTTATACATTTGGCAGGTTGGTGTCACATGACATCCTCTTTGCCTAGCAACCCATTGCTTGGATTGTTTCAGAGCTTGGTGTTCTCTGGATTGGAGCAGCTTGTTCACATGGCTCGCCTCGGGTGCTCTTTGTTCTTTGGAATGGCCTGGCTCCAGCCCCACATGTGTGATTGTTCTCCAGTTTTAGCTGCTCCTGACATCTCCCCCTTTTCTGTTTTGTGGTTGCAATCAGTGGGTGTTCCAATGAAGTTGGAGGACTCATGTTTGGAGGATTCTGTAGATGATTTTCTTTCTTGTGGTTATACTTTTCTGCTGGATATCTAAGACCAAGTTAAAGTGAAACCCATATTAGTTAAAACTAATTTTTACTATTTATGAAGTTCAGTTAAGTCTCCTCAGGAATTACCTTGGAATCATGCACAGCACCTCTTGGTACTTTTATCAGTGTCAGTCATCTGGATGAGTCATAACCATGGCTTGAGCAAGTTGCTTTCTGTGAAATCTTAGAAGATTTTTATCTCCTAGTGACTCTCCTTAGGTACACTCCATGTCATTGATCACTTTCCTCTGTGGTCCTACAATCTCCTTTGTCAAAAAACTGGGAACTCACTGAGTTACAGAATGTTGCAGCAGAGGTTCTCTTATGTCCTGGCCCTCACTGACCTTGGAAGGATAGAGTCAGAATATTGGCTGCCCCCTAGCCCATCTATTTTTCTAATTTTTTGGTCTCCAAACCTCAGTTATTGAACATCCAGAAGAAAAGACTGATAACATTACAATGTAATAGAGGCAGTAAGCTTAACATTACTATTTTATCTGAGTATCAAGCACTTTAGAAGATAAAAAAGAACCATCATTTTTTAGCAACCTTGGATGTTTTACTATTTAAAATCCTATACAATGTTAGCAAACAGTTATATATTTTACACAGAAAATTAGAAATCAAAACTATACATAACGTTGTAGTATAACAATCCTGATGACATTTTTGTAACACACCTGAATTTCTACTTTGACATAAAATATTCCTTTTAGTCAATCATCCCTATCTAATACATGAGAAGCTTTTACGTAACTTGTTGACATTTAGTGGGATGTACATCTCATAAGTTTTTGTTAAAGGTAGAGGTCTGAATCTGAAAGAAAAGTTTATCACTATGAACAATCTCTGTTTTACATTTTGGAAGACCTATACATCTGGAAGCATGAATACATTTAATACATCACAAGGTTAATAAAAATCAATTGTAATAGCCATATGAAAACACAAACATAATTATTGGGTGTCTCCCATAAGGTTATGAAGATCACTGGAGCTTCCTATAAATGAAAAAAAAAAGCTGGGATAACTTCCCAGATGACTGCTCCTTTATTCACCAAAGGGAGCCTTGACCAATAATTATCTGAGTCCAAAAGGTCCACTTAGTTACATTAGCAAATTTCTGATCACCTTTGAGAAAACTCATTTTGATATTATTTTGACCAGCTGGCTACTCAGGTGGAAGCATGCTTTTTAAATCTATAACCCAAATTAAATTTGGAAAAAATGATTCAAAAATGCAAAAGAAAAAAGGGAAAGAGAAAAAATTGTTGAGCTCAAAAAAAAAAAAAAACCCGTATATTCGTGAATAAGAGAAACAGACAGAAAAAAAAAAAAACAAGCACACAACTTGGACAAACAGACAAACATCTTACACAATCAGAGTGCACTCAAATAAATTTTTGACCAAATTAAATTATAATACCTTTTTACAATGTTAGAATTTATAACTATAAATAGACTAGTCAGATTTTGTTGTAAGTCAATTAGATCTATAAAGATCTATAAAGAAGGAAGAAAATCTTTCATCTATAATCAATACATATTATTGTATTTTATTTTGTCTTAAGAATACTAGTAACTTTAGTGTCTCTTTCTTTCACATAGTTTTCAGCTCAGTTATCTCTATATATTCAGTCACCTACTCAGACCTTTGATTCCTATTTTTGGTTATCATCCGTGGGCATCCTGGGTCAATTCCTTTAATTGACCCCAGGTTTGTTCTAGCCCCATCCTTGCCTATCAGCTGTGGCATGGTCTCTAAGGCATCACTGTCATAGGACTTAGCATCAGCTTCTTGAAAGATGGAATCAACCCCTTCTTTGAGTTTGGGTTCATGATACAACCAGAGAGCATGCTCTGGCACCAAGATAGGCTGTTCATCACTCTCTGGAAAAACATAAACATACCCTCTACCCCAAGTGAGTGGTGGGCTAGGACCTTGTTTAGCTTCTTTTCTTTTACCTGATTGAACTGTTTTTCTGTTGCTATGATTCCATTCTTAGTAGGATTTAAAAAGTTAATAGTATATACTGCCATTTGAAGTCTATTATGAGGTGTAAATTTTGTAGGGAAGGAGTCCTCCTTTTGTTTTTGTAGCTGAATTTTGAGTGTATGGTGAGCATGTATAACAATTTTTAGACCTTGAGAATTACAAGGAATTCCCATGGTAAGGGAAATATGAAAATTTTACAAAACATTTGGAAAGCAGAACTCATACAGACTGGGCCATTATCAATCTTAATTGTAGAAAAAACCCTGTGTTTTGTATGAAATGCCTAGGGCTCCTGTTCACCACTGTTGCCACCAGGGATGGGCTCCATCTCCTGCATCCTGCCCCGCTCCCCAGGGGATGTGGCAGTTGGTTGCTGCCTCTATAACCACAGCCTTTTTTTTTTAACAGAAAGTTGCTGCAGCTCCTGTGGCCCTGAGCCAAGTGCCATGGTGCAGGTGTACCAGCAGTTTAAATGCTCAGCAGAGCCCTGGCAGTGTTCATACCACAGCATGCTGGAGTCAGGGCTACTGAGATTTTGGCTCTGAACCCCCACACCTGAAACCGGTAACCTTGTTCTTTCTAGGCTGTGGATGAATAACCCGAGTGATAGCTGCTGCCAAGGCGGGCCCCTGTACACATGAGGGGCCAATGTCTGCACAAATCTGAATCATCTCAGATAATGTAGCCTGTTTTTTGTGGGCTCCTAAAGCTTCTTTACATCACTGGCCAATTGTTGAACAATTAACTTGCTAGCCTCTGTATTGCTTATAATCCTCTCACTAGTCTTCAATAAGTATGCCACAAAATCTTGAAATGGTTCATCAAGACCCTGAACAAAATCAAGGGGTGTCTCACCTTTTGCAGGAAGTTCCCTCCAAACCCCTTTGGCAGTTATTTTAATTTGCTCCTATACTTGCATTTAAAGGTAAATAGATTATATGTGGAAGCAAAGGCACCTTCTCCAGTAACTTGTCATTTGTAATGGCTATGCTGTGAGCAGCACCAAGAGCAGCCTGATCCATATACAATTTAAAAAATTTCCTTTCCACAATAAGTAATCCCCTGGGCTTACACATGCTTTAACTATTCCTTTCCAATCATTTAGGGCCATAACCTGTTGTCCTAGAAGCTCTATTAAACCTAAGATAAAAGGGGCTCTAGGGCCATAGGTAGCAGTAGCTTTTTTAATTCTTTTAGGGACTTAAAGGGTACAGCTTCATGAAGATGCATAACTTATCCCAGGTTATTGGGGACTCAAAGTTCAGAAACAGGTTAGATATGTTGAAAACCCTCAATGGACTCCCCCATCCATCTGGCTTCATTTAGCACCAATTGCAAGGGAGAGAGGAAAAAATGGCTCTCCTCTCTGAGAGATGGAAGTTCCAACTTCTGATGCAATGAAATTTCTCTGAGCCAAAAAGGCCAGAATTGCCACTTGTGGCTCAGTTAGGTTACTGGGTACTATGAAATGGAATTCACGGCAGAACACTTCGCTGGTGGGGAAGAGTCCTTTGTGTTCCCCACCACTCCTCCTTATCTAATTGAGCAAAGCCAGAGGGCGGAGACTCTGTTAGAGTGGTTGTTGCTCTGCCATCTTTTTCCCTCTCAGGACTTGATTTTAAAATAGTGCTCCAAGTCAAACCTTTGTGGGCATCTCAACAACTTTTCAACCATTAAGACGCACTCTAATCCAAATCCACAAAGAGAAAGTAAATACAGGAGTCAAGAATACAACAAGCATTTTTTTACACATCTGTGTCATGAAAACCTGTTTACCCTATGTTTTGCACCTGATATTGGTTCAGTGTTGATGATATTAATGGGATCAATATTGAGGATATCAATACACTTTTAGGCTCAGTATTGATGATATCGATGGGTTCAGTACTGAAGATATCAATAGGCCTCTCTCCCTTCTGTGCACATACTAGAGGTGTGCTAAATGACAAAATTTCCTCACGCCCAAGTCTGTGTTCAGGCACCATTCTGCTGTGGCCCACACAGCTGTCAAACTTCTCAGGGTGAGGACCATGGAGGGTGGTGAGAAGGTGAAGAAATAAAGATGAGACACAGAAAGCTGGAATTAGGTGGAGCCATCTCTCCTAATGGTAGGAAAGGAACTGCTCAACCACTGTAGCATGTTTACTTATGCATTTGGCAGGTTGGTGTCATGTGACACTCCCTTTGCCTAGCAACCTATTGCTTGGATTGTCTTGGGGTCTTGGTGTTTGTACTGAAACAGCTTGTTTGTGTGGCTCACCTCAGGCACTCTTTGTTCTCCAGAATGGCCTCGCTCTGGACCCACATGTGGGATCGATTTCCAGCTTTCACTGCTCCTGACACTTTACAACTCAGTAAAGGGCAAAAAATTCTTCCAAAGTATGATTCAAAGTATGCTTTTCTAGAATTGCTTGCCCATGCAGCCATATATATATATACATAAATTATGACAACCAGTGGATCTCCCATAAAGTATCCTAAGGAAATAGATAAACTTTTATCATCTATCCATGAACCCTCCAAAGTAGCAGTCATTCACTGTGGAGGACACCAAAAAAAAGGAGTTAACAAAATATATTAAGGTAATCAACTGGCTGCTACAGCTGCAAAAGAAGCTGCTCAAGGGCTTCTCTTCCGAGCTCCCTGATCAGGGAAGGGCTCCTTGATTATATTTAACTCAAGTATTCTCAGTCAAAAATCAAGTGGTCTCTCTCCCATGGGTGTCACTGACTTCCATCAGGATAGTTACAATCAGATGATGGTAAATTGTTCATTCCTGGTGCCAGCTGATGGAAATTATTAAGGCTTTATATCAAAACTTTCACTTGGAGACAGACAAGACCCACAAGATGGCCTCAAAGTTATTCACAGGAAAGTGACTTTCTAAGGCATTACAATAGATCATTAAGATACATGAGCTCTGCCAGAAGAACAATCCTCTTAGCTGGACCCTAGACCCTGCAAGTATACAGAGACAAAATATCCTGGAGACGATTGGCAGCTCAATTTTACTCATGCCAAAGAGTAAGGGTCTTGAATGTTTGTTGCTCTGGGTAGATACTTTCACAAACTAAATTGATGCCTTTCCTTGTAGAACAGAAAAGACGCAAGAGGTGGTAAAGGTTTTGGTCTCAGAAATCATTCCCAGATTTGGACTCCCTAATGTTATAGGTTTAAACCCAGCATAGGAAACCAAGCAGCCAATTGTGAATTTAGAAGAGCCTTTATTATTAGCTGAGCCGGGTGGCCAAACTGCCTGTTCCACGTAGGAAGATGGCAGAACTGTGCAGACCCCTTAGAACAGGCAGAATTTAAAGCAAAAAACCACATCCTGATTAGTACAGTCACCTGTTACTCTTGGCTAAATCTAGAACAAGGAGTTCAATCTGTAACTGACTGTGAACAATACAAAGAACTTGGTTTAGCAAATACATTGTTTTTAACACAGGTATGTTCTTTCAGGGGCAAACTGACCTCACTGTACTTCCTCTTAATCACTTTCCCCACCCTGGGGTGACCTGGAGATTAGCTTTATGGAATTTTCCTATGTGAATTATCACACCTAAGAGCTTACAGAGTGATAATGGACCTTCTTTTAAACCAACAGTCACACAGGGTGTCTCTCAGGCACTGGGAATTCTCATCACTTTCACTGTTTGTGGAGACCATAATCATCGGGAAAAGTACAGAAAATGAGACCCTAAAGAGACATCTCTGCAAAAATGGCTCAGAAGACCCACCTCTAGTGGCCTCACTTACCACTGTCAGCGCTTACAAAGTAAGAAATACACCTCAAATCCTAGGCCTCAGTCCATTTAAAATGCTTCATAGACGATGCCCTTTTCCCACTAATGATTTTCTCTTTCATAGAGAAACAGATACCTTACTAAATGATGTTACCTCACTGACTAAATTCCAATAGACTCTTCAATAGCTAATAGAAGCTCAGCCTAAAGAAAGGGGAAATTCCATATTTCACCCCAGAGATTTAATACTGATCAAGTCTCTTCCCTCATCATCACCTTCTCTAGGACCAACTTGGGAAGGACCATACACCGTGATCCTGTGGACTCCATCAGCTGTCACGGTACAGGCCTAGACTCCTGAAATTAGAAGGGAATCCATCCCCCAATGGCACTGATTGATCATGTGGAACTAATCCATAGCCTGGATACCCCTGGATGGATAGGGTGATACATGCTGGGACTTGTGTGGTTACAGGGCAGGAGTGTCAAAAATATTGACACACCTGCAAGTTTAGCTCATTTACAGCACTGATGGTCTAGAAGTGTGTTTCACTGATACGATTATTTGACTTCTATTTTTATTCCTTCCCAAGAGTTAGAGGATCTCATACAACGTATTTCAGCCTTGACTAACTATACTCAATGGGCCTTAAGTGACACCTGGACTGGTCTCTGACTCCTAAATGGAAAAGTAAAATTAATGAGGCAGGTCATCCTCCAAAACTGGATGGCATTAGACATTCTAACAGCAGCATGAGGGAATACATGTGCAGTTATGAAAGCTACAGGTTGTGTATGCATTTCTGATGCTTCTGCTAATATATCAATGGCTGTTCAAGATATTAAATGATGGTTAATGCTATGTTAGATTCTTAAATTTCCTGGGACTTCTTCTTATCTTCTTTGTGAGAGGCTATTACTGGATCTTTCTGGTAGAAACATTTGTTGGTTGTATTCATGATAGTCTTGTTGATCTTATTATTATTTGACCTACGCATACTGAACTGTTTCTTTTGGCCTTCTCTTCCAGACTTAAAGCTATACACCTGCCCAAGACTAGGACACCCAGTGTCTGTCTAGGACTTTTAGACAGACCCTCTGTGGAGTATCTCTGACTGTGGATCACAACTACAGCCCCCTTAAGCCAAAAGTAGACCCTTTCCCCCTCATGGCAATTAGGGGTACCTCTTCAGAGAGGGACCCATTACAGACAGCTAAGTTAGGAGGATTTTATAGGCAGTCAGATAGGGCTGGGCCCTTGAGGGAGTCAGAGGATGACAATACATTACAACTGTGGCCGGTGGTTCATCCATTGAAGGCCAGGCCTCAAGATTAAGATGGAATGGTCGGGTCCACGTGCCTCCCTGCGGGATAAGAGGTGTGCTGTAATTGGTGTCACCTGAGCCAGTAAAGTCTCACTAGACATCAGGCAGTCACCCTGGCTCATCTCTTCCCTGTTCTTCAGTGTACACTTGTCACTCGACTCACTTCCCCATTGGATCAACATTACCTGAGCTGCTATCCTGTAATCCTATTGATTGATCATAGCTTTGTCCCACCTTGTGCTCACCTCATGATTTCGCACCACCTTGTGATTTTGCTCTATGAAATTTCCTCTAGAAAGTGAGGTCCACGGCAACCCACTCATGTCCCCTTGTCTCTCAGGACCTGTCTCTCCCTTAATAAAATTTCCTACAGTTAACGCCCATTGTTCCTTAGAATTCATTCTCTGATTTTGGAGAACACAAACCAGCATATCAGTCATCTAGCAGGCTGGGAGTTATACTATTTCCCTTATATTATTTAAAGTCCTATATCAGTGTGATTTACCTTTTTTGTCCTTTTTCATACATGCAATACAGTGCTATGCCAGTGAGCTGCAGTCCCAACCCCGATGCACCCTTAAAATTCTGCTTGCACAAGACTCTACCTGCCAGGCGGTGGTAAACGTTGCTGGAGTGGAACAGCCTTTTGGATGAACTTGGTACATGACTCCTTTCGGCCCAGCTCACTGATTTCTAAATTCCTTCCCACCTCCATTACCTTTCTCCATTGAAACAGCGACAGCCTTCCTGCATTTTCAAGGCAAGAAAAGAGCAGTTTTCAAATTTTTTTATTTTGAGGCAGGAGCTCATTATGTAGCTCAGCCTGGGCTTGAACTCACTGTATAGGATGGTCTTGAACTCAAGTGATCCTCCTGCCTCAGCCTCCCAAATTCTGGTACTACAGGTCTGTGCCAGGGTCAGGGATGTAGCTGCCAGGCACAGTGCCTGCTTGGCAAGCCCAAGGCCCTGGGTTCAATTCCTGGTGATTAATGAATAAATAAATAAATAATTCTGCGCATCACCACTCCTGACCCAAATTATTTTAATAACTCAACAAGTCTAATAGAAATCACACCTTCACCTGAAATAAGACCATGCAAACTGAATGAACTTTTAGTTCCTGTGTACTCATTTTAGAGCCTCACTTGAAAGTTCAAGCCCTCCAGGAGGTTCTCTCTGTTTTCCTCCACGGGCTCATTCTTTCACACTCTCTGCTCCCTAACGTCGTTTACTGGATGCACTATTCCTCTGTCTTCATCTGCCCTTCACTGGATTACGAATTTTGTTTTATTTACTTTTTTGATCCCCAAATAGCATAAAGTAGTAACACAACAAATACTTGTTGAGTGAGCAAAAACTACATGATAGCTACCAGACACTAGGCAAATGATACATGTATTTAATTAATAAAATAGTGAGTTGAGCTCTACTTAATCCAGACTTTAATAGACAATACTTACAGAATGTGGAGAGAATAAATAAAAAGCTTTTTTGTTTTATTATTTTATTATTATTATTATTTTTATTTAAAAGAAAATAGATACAGAAGATAGAAACAAAAATCAAAAAAGACAGACAAACAACAACAACAGATCTGATAGGATAACATTGTAGGTTTACACACTGAGGCGGTTGAAGTTTGGCAGTAGTTACAATATTGCATATTGTTACCTTCCTAGGGGTTGGGCATATTGACAGATATAGACATGTAAGATTTATCAATTCAGGTATATTAACTTTTCTTTTCCAATAGCTATTGTATTTAGCAATATGGGTTTTTTTTAACTGTCTTATTTATGCATATTTATAAATTTATGTCTTTTTCCTTTTCTCTTCCTTCCTTCCTTTCCCCTAAGAATATCTCTTGCTATTATTGAAATAACTACCCCTAACATCAGGTCTAATATAACCAAGCAAAATAGTTCAGAGTGAAAACAATAAAGCATAAAAGAATGGTCATACTTAAGAGAAACAAAAAACTAAAGAGATCAGCAAACAACAACAACATATCCGATACTGTAAAATTGTAGGTTTAGTACTGTAGATGGTTGGAATTTTACAGTGGTTGCAACATTGTATTTTGTTACCATTAAGGGGGCTGTTCAGATTGACAGGTAAAGACATGTAGGATTGATCTGGTCTTATGAATATCAACTGTTCTCTCTGGCCTGTTAATTCATTTAGTAGTATAGACTTTTAAACTGTCTTATGAATACCCTTATATAAAACTACGTCTTTTTTCCATTCCTTCCTTCCTCGGTTCCCCTTGTAATACTGAGTCCTGATCGGTGCCTGCACTGCTCAGGCCGGGCGGGGGCCCCTCGCGGGGCCCTTCTCCGCTTTTTTGTTTTGTTTGTTTTGAGGCAGCATCTCACTGTGTGGTTCAGGCTGGAATTGAACTCATTATGTAACCCAGGCTGGCCTCCAACTCACAGCCATCCTCCCGCCTCAGCCTTACCAGTGCTGGGATTACAGGCTGTGCCTGGCTATATTATTAAGGGAGAGAAGTGACAGGATCACCACTATTGCATACAACACACCTGTCTATTTCCAAATTCAAAAAAACACACAACAGAGTAAAGATATATTAATGGAAAGGGGTGTAATAAACAAAATTGTGCTATTTATAAGATAAGGCTTTGTAAAAACAAAAACAAAAAAAAATGATCAAATACCATTTCAAAATGCACTCCAGGCAATGTGGTCTGACAATGAGAAATGTAAAATTCAAAACTGGGCAGTGACTGGTATCTTTTTTCAGTCCCATTAGTTTTCTTCGTGGTTGTCTCTATAACTTTATTTGGAGATAATATCACAAGTCTAGACCCCTGTCCCTCTCTAATGTGACACCCACTCCACTCAGACTCCTGGGATGTCCTGGTCACACAGTGAGGTCCTGACCAATGTTCTGATGGGACAGATTTCAGAAACTCTGGGTTCACATATTACCATGTATTCCAGGAATAAGTCATTGTATTTGTCAGCTTTTGGTCACTATGACCTGATATACACAGTTAGAAGAAGAAAGGTTGGCAGGGGAAGAGAATAAGAAGTCACCAAGAAGCAAGCCCTCCCTGTGAATTGGCATCATGTGCGGGCTGCTGGGGGGAGAGCCAGATGCCAGCCTAGTCCTGTGAGTCAGCACCATTTGCAGTCTGCGTATGAAGAGAACAAGAAGTCAACAAGAACCAAGCCCTCCCTGCAAATCAGCACCATGTGCAGGCTGCTGGGGGGACAGCCAGACGCCAGCCCCTTCTGGCAC